>JAAXYX010005801.1:0-10458 GCA_036851915.1 Ptenothrix huangshanensis | reverse complement strand
GTACATTTGTATAGTTAAACAAAATAATGTGGTACTCGACAAAAAAGAAATGCATTTCCAAACCCTTCTGTCAATGTTCTTCAAAGAAAGATCAGAAATGCATTCATTGCATACCAAGAGTCTTCACCGAATACTGATCAACTTATTAGGTGTACATTTAATTCGATGGTATTTAAACCCAAAGTAATGTCTGGTCAATACATTTTAATTTGGTACAGTCCTGAATACAAAAACTAGGACGCACCGTGTAATGTGTCATTTATTTTCGCATGGGTCCATCCACAAAGCCTGTCATGATTACTATAGGCGTAATGCCTACACTTACCCTATCTCAAATACCCTACGCTAAGCTAACGAAAGAACTATGAAAGAATTTCATTAATCAAACCCAGCAAAAAGCTGAAAGTTGTCGGAAATGTTGCCGGAAACATTGGTAAGATTGGTAAAAACATTGCCGGAAATTTCCTGATGGATGAATTAAACCATGTTCATGTTCGATTTCAAATTCCGCATAAATATCCACTAAAGTATTCAAATACAAAGTACAAAGTTTAAGTGTACAACATTCTTACATATTAGCACAAAAATACTGCGTTTTTGCATTGCAAAGCTTCTCTACTATGTGAATTCCGCCAAAAGTTGCAATTTATGAGGAATCCGAATTCAGTTGTACATGCCTTCTAAAAGGGATTCTTTTTTTCGAAATTATATTTCGTTTAACATGCACCGGCTTATTACTAGTTACTCCTTATTACCTGTAACTCATAAGATATGTATGTATCTGTTTGCGCATCGAAAACTACATAACGTGAATACATTTTTATCTTCACGGTCTTACAAATATATCATAGGTGTACACTATACGACGATCTTTGCATTCTCTTCGCTTTTTCTCTTTGCACTTTGCACTATTTTCCATAGAAGCGGATTGGAGAATGTTTGAGATTCTCAAATCCGTTTGTGTGAAAAATAGTGCAAAATGCGAAAAGAATGCGAAGAGCGTCGTATGGTGTACACCTACATAATATATACATGTTTTCTTTGATGAAAAATAAACCCAAGTCATTTAAATTCCAGCAATCCAACTCCAACTTTTTCCCAGCAGGAACTGGCTTCTGAAGCTAAGATGGAATAATGATCAAATGATAATAATTTAATTAGTCTGGTCACGTCGGTGATGACGTCATTACGGACAGCTGTTGACCGATGCACATAGTTATAAAGGATATTAAGCATTGTAGTAATGTATTAGTTTATGTCGATCGATACAATTATAATTTCTTGTTCTATACCTGGGAAAATCAATTAAAATAATTACATAGAAGCAGCTATCAAGATGTATTTGTCATTTTACAATCTCTACTTGAACAAAATTATCTGAAATAAAACCACCTACCCTGGTATAATAATTATACTCATATGCATGGAACTGATACTGAACGAGACCAACGAGCGATTAGAATATTGTCGATGCGAACGATTACCACAACTTGAACCAGCACTCGACTGACCCCACCGAGCCAGGCGAGAATTATCACCAGCGGCAAGAGTACATGCCTATTTACAATAATAATACTGATCTGTTAAATGTGCCCGAATTCATATCGATCCATGTGTACATAAGTCCAATGAATTATTACTGTTACTAAAGTGTACGGGAGTTTAGTGTTGGTAACTACTGCCCTTAGTACTAGGATTGAACCCACCAGATTTTGCTACATCGTACAACTGAACTTGGTAATTCTAGCTTTTGCTTTCTTTACTTCTCAACATACAGATATTGTGATTGTAATACGTAATAGGTGTTTACCACACGAAGCTCCTCGCCTCTCATCGCTCTCATTTCATCTCATCACAAATGTTCAATTCCTACCGCATAACTGTTAGATACCTTATTCAATCAAAACCTGCAAATTCTAATAATTAGCAACAATCTGAAAAAGTCTAACCAAAAATTTTGTTGTGTTTGCCAGCGTTTCTTAAATCTGAAGGTAAATTATTCGCGATGAGAGGCCAGAAGTTTCGTGTTGTGAACATAGGTGAATAATTTTGAAAACGGTCAGAAATCTACACCTAGATTTGCCCAGGCCTCACAGTTTTTGCAAAGTCGTTTGGATTTTATTCATTATAGAAGTAACGACTTTTGTATTAGTAATTAATGTTATGCATTGCCTTTGCATTTTTATGTTTATAGAATCACGGGCTACATCTTACATCTCTCTCTTTCTTTCTTTCTCTCTCCCTCGAATAGTGGTTGTGCTCCTAGAAAGCATAAAAATGCTAGTGCATGGCACGGGCGACCGACCGTCTCGCTCTCGTTTGTAATCGTAAATATGACTTGTAGTGGTAGTGGTAGTGGTAGTAGTGGTCAGCCTAAGCCGTAATGAGACTGGAGACGAAAACAAGAAGATTGAACATGTGTGTGCCACCGCCACCGTACCACACTATTATGTACACCGTAGCAAAAGCCAAAAGAGTTTTGTAGTCGAACTTCGTGCTCACATTTGTATCGGATAAAATGCAGATATGAAAGGCAGAGGAGATAGGGAAGTAGAAAGCAAGGTTGAGCTTGGAAATCATGCCTAACACGGCTGGTGTTGACCGACTTCTACACTCCGATATCTCTCTCTCTCTCTCTCTCTCTCTCTCTCTCTCTCTCTCTCTACTCCTGATTCAGTCCATATGCAAATTGTTTGTACTGTATTGTATTTTTGTATCGTAGATCCAGCCCAGCTCTGTACTTATGTATGCNTCTCTCTCTACTCCTGATTCAGTCCATATGCAAATTGTTTGTACTGTATTGTATTTTTGTATCGTAGATCCAGCCCAGCTCTGTACTTATGTATGCAATATCAATTCAGACTAGAGATTCTCCCTGATTCTGACTGCAAAGTTTATACCACACAGTCCACAAAATGTACTTACCGTAAAATTACAGCAGAATTTTTGTGAGTCAATCAGCAATTCTAGAAATGCGGCTCACTACTATTCACATGTACAGTTGCTATTTTGAAAAGTTTTTCCATGTCTGTCAAGCTAAAAGCTAAAATAGGTTATGGCCAGGATCTGGAATGCCATCCTAGAACACATAATTTTGAAATGTGCTA
This sequence comes from Ptenothrix huangshanensis, assembly GCA_036851915.1. Classification (NCBI taxonomy): domain Eukaryota; kingdom Metazoa; phylum Arthropoda; class Collembola; order Symphypleona; family Dicyrtomidae; genus Ptenothrix; species Ptenothrix huangshanensis. Next base: position 7,351 of record JAAXYX010005801.1, on the reverse strand, counting down.
TCAATGTCCTCGAAGCATCAGATTCAAATCAGAGTCGTGCCCAAAGCCAAAGTAAATACGAGTAATTATAGGAAAGCATGAAAAGGGACTGTGTGATGTGACAGTGATCTGTGAGGTGTTCGTAATGTTCCTCCTTCAGCAATCACATAGATGTCAGAGTAAACAAATAATGATGAATATTAAAGTGTAATGTGTTGACAATAGTATGATTGATATTAGTAGTTTGAAATGGGTGTTATTGAGACAAATGAAGTCACAGTGGGTGCCTCTGATTCTGACTGGACTCTATTTGTAATACTAATATATCATTACTCTGTCCACTGTCCTCGTCAACGTAAAGCCAAGCCAAAATGTGTATGATTTGCGTACATGTGTTGTCCATGGGAAGGCTAGTGAATGGAAGTGAGGAAGTACATGTAATGTGTGTAAGTGAGGAATAGATGATTGTGTAGGGAGGGTTGTTCTTGTTCTGGTCTGCTGCATTGCAGATTGCAGCTAAGCAATCCAATTCCAAAGTCTATAATGTTGTCGAATGACATGGAAATGTATGTGGAAAAGTTGTCGGATTGGCCCAACTTCTCACTGTGTGTAATCTATCCACATGGTCGGTCTGCGGGCACACTTTTCTTCGATTCATTTCATTTGAGTCGCTCAGCTTTTATAGCAACATCGGCAAGTCAACACATTGGGTCTCGGCCTCGGCCCTACGCAACCCTTCCCAATCCAAATTCAAATCCAAATCCTAGCCCAAAACCAACGCTCACACAAACAATTTCTTTTCCTCCGTATAATTTATATGTACATACTAGATACTTTTACCTGCTCTTGTTCTCTCTCACTCTCTGTTTCTCTGTTACCTGCACAAGTGCAAATGTTTCTACCTGAATCTGAATCCATAGATTCTCCGTGACAGTGTCAGTGCCAGTCCAGTGTTCATTTGACAGTCTGATTGGAATTGTAAATAAACACCGCACCAGCTTCAATTTCCTATCAGTATTCGGTAAATATTGTCTCTATTTTTTCCATGTTTATTTACACTCGAAATAGAAACAGTGATAAACCTGATTAGGTTACTTAATTACTTCCTACAATTCACATTATTTACTTTTCAATTGTCACTTTTACACCGATTATTATCGATGAAGTAGAATTAGATCGACCAGGTTGACTAATTAATAACATTGCATTCCGTGACGTATTCAGCATTTTTTGGATTTAAGTTTACTCCGCTACTGAAAAAGTCTGACGTCTTAATACCAGTGTGCTTAAACCAGCTACTTTAGACCGCAGGATTGCTTTTACCTAGTGCTAGTAAGCATATGAAAGGTTCATTAAGGAATCATTAAATAAATTACCTACATTTGTGGAATTCAAATCTCAAAGCTCTTCATAACTATACTATGTATTTGTGTAGACGGAGCATACAAGATTTAGTTGATCTTCATTGATTTCTTCATTTATTTTGAATGGATGTATGGGTAGTGCTGCTAAAGTTGAAAGTTGAAACCTGATATGGGAGATATACAACTTGTGATGCTTCCTCAGATAAGCGGTACATCTTTGGATGCGATGCATCAGTGTATATAAAAGACTGAGAACGCGAGCCATACTCGTGTCCTTCGAGGAAGTGCCTTGTTGAGCTAGGCCAGGATAAAGTACATCTTGAAGCGGTAAGTGAATTTGAGGCAAATGAAAGCATATCATATAAACTTACCTGCCTACGCCTTTGAGTAAATACAAACTGATGGAACTACAATCCAGCGGTATCGTATTATTAAAGCAATTATACCTAAGAAATTAGGGGAAGGAAACAAACTCGATGGGGAGAACCCTTGAGTTTAGATTGTGGATTGTAGACACGCTATATAGGTAGATTACCACGAACCTCAGAAGCAATGCAATGGATTCTTGAATAATTGTTGAGGTGTCTTGAGGATATAGATATTTTGTTATTGAGACGCGGAATACTTCAGTCCAGTCTGACTTCGACTTCATGGAAGGGACTTGTTTTCGAAAATAGTGGAATATTAAATCTACGTTAGTGTCGCGTATAATTACTCATCGTCTGTAGTATCTAGGCTATTGTAATAGAGTTCGTACGGTGCACATCTTACCGGCTTAATTGAACGTATAATTGGAACGTACAAGGTGAGACGGATATTTACTTTTTTAGATTTGTGAGAGTGTATATCGTTTTATATTTTTAGTGTAGGAGAACGGACTGGGTATTGCAGTGGAAAACGAGAAAACGAAACAAAGGGAAAACCGTGCTTATAGAATCGTACGGCTCCCACAGGAAAATTATTCCGTGCACACAGTAGAGTGAAGCGTGCTACACTGTACACGTTGTAAGCATCAAAGACATTACTATTCATAACCTTCAATTATTAGGCGTTAATCAGTGCAAACTGTGGTTAGTTGTACAAGCAACTAGAGAGATAACAAAGTCCTTTGGGATGTTTCCGGGTGTAACTATTGCTCACCATTCATTCATTTATAGTAACATGACGTGAGCTGTAACTTGTAACCTTTAGCGAATAAATGTCAATAAAAGAACGTTTTAGTGTACTTGGAGTTCGTGTCTGAGAGAATGTTATGCATTTTGGACAGCCGTTGAGCAATTTATAAACCAAACCAATGTCTGGATTTACTTATGGTCAATGAAAGAATCGATGATAGGGTTTTTATGGGATTTTAGCTGGTCAGTGTAAAGGAAAAATCAAAACCACGTGTCTGTGCTTGATGAAAGATTCTTCCAAATTGTTTGGTCTACTGCCAACATGTACCTATTTAGGTCGCAGCAGGTATTTATGATATTCATATTCCTAGTCATTTTTTCTCTCTCCCGCGCTATACTGGTGCGATAATTTTTAATTTTACTTCACTTTGAAAATGGAGTGTAGACCTTAAAGTACACTGGAGTCAAATTTAAGTTACTTTTATCGAATAAAAAATGTATGTAAAAAATTAGTGAGTAAACATAAGATGGGACGAACCGGAAGGCAGACAGATCAAAGCTATAAACCTTTATAAGCATAATTGATTTGACAAATAGACAAGAATAAATATTTAGTAAGACAATTTACATTAGCAACTTGATTCCTTGTATTTCCCTCTTAATTTAAGTTTAATCAAATCAATAAATAAAGCATTATTCGTTTGACGATAAAGGTAGGTACCTAGGAACTAAAAATAAAATAGTTGCGACAATCTAATTTTGAAACAAGGAGAGAAACGAATGGGTTTTGCATGGAGTGAGCTGGATACATCTTATGATTAAAGCAGGAATGTTATGGAGTTGGACAATAGACTGCATGCGGAATGTCATTAAATTGGTTTGTGGTGCATAATGTATGTAGGTAGGTACATCCTGAGCATATTGGATTTCGATGGGTTTAAGAAAATACACCACGTGTAAAAGTAATTGAGTTAAATATTTTAAAACTCTGAAATCTTGTTTTCCATCAGCGCGTACTGAAATCTATACAATTTAAGGAACAAACTAATGGCTAATAACATCATTTATGATTTTGCATTTACATTTTTATTGCCATGCTTTTATAATGTACAAATAAAATAAAATGGACGGAACGGAGTAGACAGTTTTATTAACTCAAGATTATTAGAAGCTTCCAGTTGATAAGCTTACAAAAGTAATGTTGTTTGAAGTAATGCATGCCTACATTTATTTTGGCGATATGGAAAATCAATTCGACGTCCAACGCGTGGTGTAGGACACTAGGTCAAAGTTATTCCCCTACAATAACACTGTTTGAAGTTTGAATAAAATGATTCTGAATATCAATAGTGTGGAAAATTTTTTGAATCTCCTACGATTAATAAAAGGGAGTTCTAATGCATACTTACTTTCTAGGATGATTCTTGATATTAGAAATACTATTCGGTATCAATTTTTCTTTTTTTCTGTGTAGTAATAACTTTAAAACAACCAGAGACAGAAGTCCTTCAAAAATCGACTGCTCCTGTTGCAAACTATGTTCAATCGGTTGGTTTTACTCTTCTAATGTTTGTAAAATACAGCATATTAAAAATAGCAATTATTTTTGGTTTAATTTTTGGGGGCGGCTTGGATATGTAATTGGTTAACGTGTACTTTCAGGTTAGCTAGATAACAGAATTAACATAATTACGTGCTCCATTAATACCGAACACTAACTAAAATTCCCAAATTGAATAATCAATTTTCATAACTGGTGATGAATAAATTGAACAGAATTCACAGACAATGGATTTACAGTGAAATCTCGTTATAACGACATCCGTTATAACGTCAATTTCCCCATAATCTTACTCGTCAAAAATCCTATATCTTCCGATTTTAAATATGCGCTATAACGTCGCTTTTACAACGAGATGTTCCCATAAATGAATCCTTATGCAGCCTCCCACACAATTGTACTCACGTTCAATATGCAAACTCTATAACGACATGCATTTTTGGTTTGTGCTTACCTGTAGCTTTAGTCGATTTAGTAAATTGACGTTGTGTGGTAATAATTTGTGTACTACATAGTTATGCATTGTGGAAAGGAAATTGAATATATATTTTATTTTATAGTTAGAGTTAAAAAAGGACGCTTGATGTAACGAGTTATTTAAGTTAGGTGTCTAATGAAAAGCATGTAATGCCGTGCAAAATTCGCGGTGACTTAATTGAGTGATTTAAAAAATTGATAGTCTATAACGTCATCTCCCTATAACGTCCGAAAACATGGTTCCCCAGAGGTGTCTTTATAATGAGATTTCACTGTACGTGAAAAAGTATATCATCTCTATTATTTGCATTCCATTGAAGTTTTGGATTTAATTCTGCAAGGTATTGCAAACTTACCTGGTGACTGGAAAGTCTATTTGTCCAAGTGTTCTTTAACTGCATTCTTTGATACCAAATAATACTGTCAGTGTGTCCGAGAGCCTTGGAGTTTTACTGTTTTAGTAACGTGTTGTCGTTCCTTCCGGTTTGCAACCATTTTTATACCACAATTATAACAACTATTATTAATGTGTATACTGTAGGCTATCTTCCATGTGACTTGTGACTTTGATCAGCTAAATTATTATAAAGGAAAATGTTTACAACTGTAGAAGGTGCAATGTTACAAAAGCTGTTACTCGTATAAACGGTTTCTTAATTTTTTGTCTCAGTCAGTTATTATTCCATAGCGCATTCTAACCAGGACTTATTAGTTTAAAGTATCTCTTTGCTTTAATCGGAATTACTGTCATATACCTTCATATTCATATCATATACATATTCGTATATATATATATATATAAATTTATGTGGGTAGATTTTGCAGTACTATATGTAAGATTGTTGAGGAAGTAGTTTCTAATTGTATTTGAAAATTCCACGAAAATGATTGTGCATGTGTTTCTCGGTCACTATCCCATGAAGTAAAGTACAAGTGTGCTTCAGAACGTGTGATTCTTCAGAGGTACAGTGTATCAATGTAAAATATAGGCACATCAGTTTAAATGCTGTTTAGTCCTTACACGATTTACTGCTGCATATCTGTGCTTTTGTTACAACCACAATCAATGACAAAGGTAACACACTCAAATCCTTAATTCTGCCCTCCTTGTTATGTTTCTTCCTATGTATGTAAGTTTCTCTAGAGATATTGATTTTTTTCACAAACTATATAAGATTAAATGTCCATTAGAAATTTTAAAATTCAGACCGATGTTGTAATATTTAATGGAGTCATTGAATACAATCAATATATGGAGCAGTGGAACGTTAAGTGCATTCAAAAGAAAGCGTCGGAGAAAATCATACGCGCAGTGTACCAACCACTCCTTTCCTTTATCTTAATTATGATTGATTTTGTGGATTTCTTTATATTTACCACTAAATACTATATAATGTGATATATTATTTAATACTCATCAAAAATATTTGCTACTACACCGAGGTATACCCTTATGGGCAAAATACAGCGTGCGAAAACACAATTACTTATTACGACTTTACGGCAGTATTTTCGTATTAGGTGACTAATATCTGCTTCCTGCTTCACCATCGATCACGGCGCGCTTTTACGCTGAATAGCTGAATTAGAATTAGAATGTATGAGTTCGATTTCGTAAAAGGTGCCTTTCCTCGTAAAGCGCACCTGCTTGTTTTTGAAAAAATAGCTAATATTGTGGCGCGAAGGTTGAACTTCGTAGTCTCGGAATTTTTGGATTGTCATTGTCTGGATAAATTATTGTTGGTTGGGAAATACAGTTACACATTACAAGTACAAAGTTACAGTCATTACAATAGAATTAACTTTATTATAAAAAAAATTGTTATTTCACACTTCATTGGGTTACCGTTAAGGTTCACTAGTATATAGATAACAGTTGGGCAAGAAATATACTAATTTCCTACAGTTCAGTTCCTTCCGTGCCTGATTGCGTTTCCGCATAGAATTTCGCTATTATTATTCTTGACTTCTATTCCGTATACCGATACATGTATAACAAGTGTGTCGGAATTTCTATATGAGTGTAGTTCAGTCATACTGTATTTTTAGCGAGACACATTTTGATCACTATAGTTTGACCCTCTTCCTGAAGCTCGATCCTTTGGTCTAGTGTCTACTTAGACTAGTCTCGTATTTCACACCAAATACATGTATCGCTAAGCCACTATAGCAGACGAAATTCTTTGTTATAGCCAATTCAACTTACGCCCGTGATCGCGTCGTAATATGAGTTTTGACAGCGGAGGCCATCAACATGCACAGTGCAATATTCTGTACATATGTAGGTACATATAGTGGATTGCACGTGCTATTTGATTATAAAGTAAACGTAGCTAACAACTGAAAGAGAGCTGTTGCAGATTCCTGTTCTTTGACTCCACCAAGGTTTCTAGCTCTTTGGCGTTGGAAGTTTGGAAGTCTTCGTGAAAAAGGAGTCAACTTAATTGCATAAATACAAATTAGTATATGCTTGGTAGGAAGTAGTCTAGCCTAGTACAGAGCTACAAAGATCATCAAGGGAGGAAGCTATACAAGGCGCTATAGGACTAGGACATCTCCTTTTTTATTTGTTGATGACCTTACCCAAGAATTTCATACTAGATCATGCATGAACAGTGATTGCATTTTTTTAGACCAGTTAGTGTGAACAACTTATAGCGTTTATCGTGATGCTTGTTACGCGTTGTTTATTCTTTTTTCTTTTCAAGACACATAATTACATATTAAATCCACGTTGCATTTTAATACTAATAGGATTAGCATTGAAAAAACTAGTGGATAGCAGTGAAAATTACCTAATTTATTTTCGAGCTTTCGAATACGCAATATGTCGTATCCCACAGGAAAGACAAAAT
>JAAXYX010005800.1:0-10458 GCA_036851915.1 Ptenothrix huangshanensis | reverse complement strand
TGCGGATGTCTTTGATTCGAGCCCTGGAGTACTTACACCGTAAGAACATCCTACCGATACAACCCCTAAAATAATTTAGGGAAAAGTTTGAACACGCAATGTAATAATAATTACTATAAAATGTATAGTTTTATAAACAATCCTTGAACTGTAGAAATGAATGTTATTCACTTACCAAAAACGCAGAGGGTAATAAACGCTTTCATTTTATATGCGTGCAATTGGATTTCGATCAATTATTATTCTCAGTACACTAGTGAAAGTCAATGATCTAAACTTGGTCAAGTTGAAAGCGACACTAATTTCATTTTAAACTTTTAGAACATTGAAATGCAGCGTTTCGGACGACCGTTACCTAAATCACTGGTATTTAAATTTGTAAAGACAAAGATATTTCGTATGCTATGCATAGCGAATTCATGCTTCTCATTCAAATTTGTCCTGGAACTATCTTTCAGCATACTGGTCCCATATATAACCATTTCCTTTAAATTCCTTTCCTTTCCTTTGAAGTTTGTTTTTGCTTACCAATAATAGTTCAAACATCTCCATTTTCATTTATAGGCTAAATATATTATACCTACTTCTTATAACGTGCATTCTTACTTTTACCTTGAACGCGCATTATTGCCTAACCTACATTCATGTAAATACCCTGTAATACAACACGATAGTGAACTGTGACTAATTGTACACTGAATTTCACTTTGGAGCAAGTTGAAAAATGGGGCACTACGGCTATTGGTAGAATAAAGCACATCAACACTGCATAAAAACTTTGTAGAAGGCAAACACTAAAGCGGTAATATTTCCAGCAATCTTTCCGCATAAATTGCTGCCTCCAACTTTATTTTATTACATTGGTAAATGAAAATTCGCTGTATGTATGTTTGTATGTATGTATGTACTTTTCGTATAAGTAATTTATGTATGTAATGTACCTCCTCAGGAAGCAAATAGGTATATGAGTTTCCATTATAACGAATGGATATAATAATTAATTAATTAAAGTAGACCTTAAAGCTATTTTGATTGAACTAGAAAACAAACGTGATTTGTTTTGTTTCTCAAACGATTTAAATATGTGACGAAATTTTAGCTTGAAAATGGCCCATTGACCGGCCTCTAGAGGCAACGTATTTAAAACCTAAAAATATTTGTAACAATAATATTAAATATTAAAATGGTTGAAATGGTCATGTACATAGATCAGTCAAGAATCAAGGGTCAACAAAGTTAACACAGTATTACACACACAAACATACCCGTAGATTGTAACTATGATGTATGTATATATAAATGTATAGGTAGTTAAATTGAAATAGTTTCAGCAATAAAAATAAAAAAATGACTATGTGTAGAGCGATATCGAATCCGAACGGCACCATACAAGCCAGTCAAATATAACTCCGATGAGAGTCATACCTAATAAATAAATAAGCAAAACATGGCATGAGTGCTATTTGTTGTTACAAAAAAATTGTTTAGACTTGTTCGTCGTTGGGTTCGTCAGATAAGGAATTTGTAAAGAAATATTTGTAACTTACCAGTACCAATTAAATTTGGTACAAGATTATTTTTACAGCAGTCAAAGCTGCAACTAGAGTGGTAAATGACTTCAAATGTTTCATGGTCGTCACAAGGACATGACACGTCTATTAATTGAATTAAATTGAATCAAACCATCATTTTTTAAATAATCTTTAACACGCATTTGAAAGCTTATCATTTCACCCTTAATTAGCTAAATTTAATAAGCAATTGTACCCATTAAGAGTTTTTTCGGAATTAAAAAGACACTAATTATCGCCAATGTAATTCCTACTGCGACAGATTTATTTTCATTTCTCTCTGTAGATCTGAAATAAGAACACAATGATAATTGAATTCAAATGATTGTTGCACGTGTCGTTTGTTTAATTCATCATTCACTCATTTTCCTAGCAAATCTATTGTGTATTCATAATTCATAGTACGAAATAACAAAAAAAATGTTTACCTGACACAGAAAAGAAAGCTACCAATCCTCCCAAAGCATGACAGGAATAAAAAACTGGAGAAGAAAGCAAACGAGATAAAATCACAGTTGCAAACAAACGCATGATAACAAGAGTGGGCAAAAAATCCCAGGCCGACCAAAATGTTAACAGATGCCAGAACCTTTCCTCTGGGCTTTACGAATTGAATGAACCAACCACTCAGTAAAAAGCCAATGGCTTGAACACCTTGAGAATATAAAGAAAAATACGAAACATGTTAAAAAACCAGAGCTTCTTTTTTATTTGTCCTAAAATGATGTAACTATCAATGCTACTTGTCACAATATATTTCACTGTGTAGTTCTACCTGTTCCCACCCGCTCATTGCAAATCAGACGCAAGCCAAGGAAATAGAATACAGTCGACAAGCAATTGAGCATTATCATTTCATTCTTGACCACAGATAATAGCGAATCTTTCATATCTGCAAGTTTCAAAATCAAAAAGATAAATTTTCAATTTTTGTATTTAGCCATAGTCGAGTCATATTGCCATATGTACATACCAGTACTCATATTGAGGAAACAAATGGGTCAGTAACTGACCGCAGTGTTCAAAATGTAATATGGTACCTTTTAGCACCGAGGGTTCATCCGTAGGATTGACTGTAATTCCATACTTGCTCACAACTCGATGTATGACTTTTGGAAGCAAAGAAATGGGTAAAGCTACAATTCCAACGAGTGACCCCAATGTCATCCACAGTGAAGGATGAGTTAAAATTAATCTACCTGTGGTTTTCAAAGCAGCACCAATTCCTACGTCGCAGTACAAATACACATAAATTAAATTGTATAGTCAACCAAAAAATTCTTATACACACAACTACTCGTTAATAAAAAGGGAATGCGAATGCAAATATAATTAGCATAAATACACATAACGACTCCAGCTCCTACTGGGAACAGGTATTCGAATGATAGAAACACGCGTGTGGTTATACATAATTGCATACATCCATGCTCCATACCCACAATAATTTAAAATTAGCTTAAAAGTTTCTACCCAAAATGAAAGGGAAATATCTTGAAAAATTATTATCCAGATAAGTGGCGCCCAGTGATATAGAAAGGAGGAGTCCGATAGCACTCAGAAACTGTGCCATGAAACCTAAGAGCCAAAAACTAGAATTTAATGGTGAGAACAAATCCTTGGATAAAAGGTAAATGTTGGGTATACTTGGAAATCATGGTTGTTTGGAATCCGAGGATAAAGCAAGAGACGGATGTCAGAACGGATCCCACGGCAAGCCATCTTGGTTTGTGATTTCTCCCAAAATACGATAGTAATACTGTGGTTAGTGCGACGCTCACTTGCTCACCGATTTCTACAATGTTAATTTTACCATTTTATTAGTGCAATTACGTTCATTTTAATCATCACAAATATACACACGGATAAGTCAAGATAGGATGTTGAAAATTCTAAAGGTCAGAGTTCTCATCTCATTTGAGCAGAAAATTACACAGGAAAACATCACACCAGTAGTCGACTCTATGCTCAAGTACTTCAACGTTGATCGTGAGTTCCTCCCTCGTTAATTTATATGCAAAATGTCAATGACTATCTCACAGTCATCTATCCCACTAGTACTAGTCACCACGAGTAAAGTCAGTCGGCAATGTACGCAGTACGCATTCTATATCTACATCTCATCTTTACTTCCAACTCTATATTTTCTTAAATCACCTCCTTCATCTTAATTACGGTATTCAATAATAATACAAGAAAAATGTGTATTTATTCAATGCCAATGCCGCCAGAAGGAACACACACACATGTATCTGTTAATTGTAATTAGTCACTCTTCTCATTCGTAATAAAACACTGTAAGCTCGGACGGTACAATATGATACGATACAATATTAAGTAACCAGACACTTCCCTTTACAAGTAAGCAGCCATTGTTCAAATTCAATTTCAAATTCAAATACTTCTATCCAGGTGTATTCAAGGGGAAAGCTACTAACCCAAGGCATAAAATAAAATAATGCAGGTGAGCCGTTGAATTTGATACCATTAAGTGCAAGAGCTTCATTGAATTCTCCTCATTAAAATGCCTGTATTTCTTATAATTACTGACTGCAAAGTCTCAGCTCACCGCTTCAAGCTCACTCGTGGAACTATCGCATAAGCAACTGCCATGTAAAGAGGAAAAATTATATAATTATGACAGCGTATACACTATATAATTCATATAATTATGCAATGTGCAAATTCTCATGCACGTCCTTTCTACGAAGGCGTCAATAAGATATTTTAGAATGCGATAATTCCAATTAAATGTACACGATGCAACTATGCTGAACGGTGAGATACCGCATCGTGTCTTTCCTGAAGTGATTTGGCAGTTGTAGATACATATATTTATATCCACGTTTTAAAAAGGGAAATGTGTTCCTTGTCCTAATAACCATCAACTATTTGGAAGTGAATCCCAAAAATTAAATTTAAAACTTTCACACAAGACTAAAAATAATCATACGGAAAGTGAGAAGTAAAAGAAGGTCTATTGATTTATTTTGCTTTAGTACCTCCTTACACAATCAAACTAAACAACCAAGATATAATTACTTGATTACGTCCATAAAATTAAGAGGAAGCTTCTCCGAAAGCATTAATGCATGGTGGACCTAATTGTCCATATGGTCTCAGCTGACTTGGAGTGTTGGAATTGGTCCAATACTAATTTTATGGAACGTAAAAGCAATGAAAATGAAGGACTAATTACCAAACTGCAAAACTGGAAACCATTGGAATTTCAAATGTACAAGGCGAATTGAATACATTACCTATCCCATCCCTATTTACCTTTTCCATGTTCGACATTAGATGGGTAAGGTAGCCACGTGGACATTAAGGAATATTAGACTATAGTACTGATTGTATACCGTACTGGTTTAATTTTTTCCAAATATTCTTGAAGGCATCGAGCCATGAATTTCGATAGCCGTCCACCGTCTTCGAGTGGTTCTTGTTCTTGTCAGCAATAATAAACACGTTTCAAGTACTAGTCATGCGACATCATTATGTACTATAGGACACAATCTTTCCAGACAATTGCCACCAAAACCACAACCAAGACCAAAACCACAATCTATTAATTCCTAATTTATCTAATCCACTAACAATAGCGTGTCTAAACAGCACGACAATTTCCAACTGGTTCTTTCTTTCTTCTCCTTATGACTACGACGTCAACAAAGGTCCAGAATATCTCGAAAACAACCAGCAACCAGCGAGACGTAGAAACCAGAATCTCGTGAACCTACCACCAGTTATTTACCTATTACTATTAGCAGCAGAATTAACACTGCATCAAGAAACTAGGGTCGATGTAAATAGTCATTTTACTGGTTTGCACTCTACAGAAAAACTTGGAATGTATAATACCTTAGCTATCATTATGATTAGGAATACTAACTAATTACGTAATTGTCAGGTGGTTTGTAGTAGCAGTTAGACTTGAATTCTATTAGGTTTGCTTCATGTTACGCTTCTCAAGTAGCATCTATCGATGCGATCTAACTCGACAATCTGCGATGAATTTAATTCCCTTTTATTAGTTGATCATCGGGAAACAAACTGCAGCGCGCAAACAATGTCTTGGCCTTTAACTATCACGAACCCCCCATTCTCTATGCTAATCGATGCACAATCCTACCCCAATAACATTGCATTGGCGATTGGCACTTATGCTATTATGCATCAATGACATAACATCCCCATAAAATTCAACATTTACAACTTCCATCTGCATAATTATTGCTATAAAGTTTTTATGAATAGAAAGCGTGTTCTATTAGCGTCTGAATTAATGCTGCTGTTTGTTAATTCAGGCTAAAAATAAACTAGGCGGGGAGGATGATAAAATGTACAGGTAGTTTACTTAGTTGCTATTTTAGCAGAGTATTGTTTTTACTGAATAGTTGAATAGTAATAAGTTGTTACCTTGTGGACCCGCATTAGCGCTCACAATGCCTTGGACAAAGATCACAAAGAATCCCAATGGCAGGAGAAATCGTAGATCGGAAAAGAATGTGACAGGACATAATGGAATTCCGCACTGGGTGTCCCGCTCATCATAAACGTCAACACAGAATTGCACCGTTTTTTTCCTCTTTTCCGTGTCCGTGGTTATGGAGTCGGTGGATACGTGTGCTTTAAAAGCACTGCACATTTTCACATTTTTTTACTGGCACAAATTGATAAAATGAGATTATAGGTGTATGGTGTTTACCAAGGCTATTAAATTATTAGTATAACGTATGTTGGCAATGTGTGGCTTGGTGAGAAGGTGTATAATGTATTTGCGGTTAAGTTGTAACGATTACGTTTTTGTGTCTTTTGGGGAAACAAGTGTACCTCTATACCATAGTAATAGTAACTAGTAGTATTTAGTATCGAAGAATGAGCCGTATGTGCGAAGGTGGTAGTTGATGTTGGTGTTGGTAGTGTCGGCGGTACGGTAGGACACTGACTGACGTCTTCCATAAAGTTCGTGTCAGTATTAGTATTTGTATTGGGACTCTTATTGGTATTCTGATTCTATAAGACTCGTCTTGGTCTTGGTCTTGGTTTTTGTAAAAGTGAGATGAGGATGACTTGTCTTGGCTTACTTGCCTTGCCGTCTCTTAGCTTAGCTTGGTTAGGCTTGACTTGACTTAACTTGACTGGTTTGCTTTTGGTTTTGAACTTGATGTTTCATCGAATCCGGATAGATTAATTCTACCAGGAGTCTCCTCTCGACGTTTCGTCTCTACATCACGTTCACTACAGACTCACACAATTGTGAATTCTTTGTGTATATATAATATTCCATCAAACCTACCGTGTGAGTCCATTTCGTATTCTAATGCTATAACTGCAACCCTATTAAAATAATGTAGGTATTTGAATTTGATATTGTAGTTAGTAGTAGTTCGTAGTTAGAAGTTCGTAGTTTGCTAGCTGACTGACAAAAAGAGCCTTGAGTCGAGAAACCTGATATCAAGGTTAAAATTGCGTCAGGAAGAATGAAGGAAACTACTTCGAAATACAGATATACCCACACTTACATACTAAAGGTCCTGGCCATACGTTATGTGTATACTATAAAATTTACCTACCTACATGCTATCACTTGCCCCATGCCCCGTGTCATGCATAAACATTCAGATTCAGATTCAACATCACACTTCTCCTCAGTCTTGAGCTCTTCAGTCTTGAGCTGTTCAACTTAAGTTGGTATTATTATGCGAACAACTGCAACTAGAAGAATTCTAGCGTGTGTGTACATAGTCTTGTATCCTTTCCATTTCCAATTCCCTGCCGTACTCATACTCATACTCATAATCATAACTTAATAAAGGATAGCTGAGGCAATCATGGAAATCATATGGTGCGTTGTTAAGTTACTTTAACTTTGTCTTTAGCATCTGAACAGGAACATCAGAGAGAATAGAGGAAAAGAGTAGTATAAGCGGTAAGGAGAGCTTAAGACTACTAACTAGGGATGTCTATATCTTTTATATTATATCACTTTACGATTTTACATTGTACGTTGGATAATGAAATGGAATATAGATACATAGGTGTATAAGGTCTTGGTCTATATGTTTATAGAATATTAATGGGCAAAAAAAGTTGGTAATGCAATAAGCAGGGATAGTGACGGTAATATGCTGGCTGGTAGTAGTACCGATGCCGATGCTCATGTTGTTGATGCTCATCCACTTCATCGTTCATCGTTCATACACAAGTTGCAAGTTTAATTTCCTATGTTCGTTTGTAGTCCTAAGCAGCCTTCGTTGTAGAACCAGTATACCTAACCTATCTCAGTCTGTCCAGACTTGTCTTCTTCTTTCCTCCTACTAATAGTTGCATAAACCAGAATTTTTTTTTATTTATCCGTTTATCGAGGACCATACGATACGCCGACACCGTATCAGATGAGCAGACATTAGACATCCATAGAACATTTTTATAGAATCTAGTGGCTGGTGCTATTGCTATTGCATTTGTTCAACTTGTTTGGAGTTGGAGTGGGTTTTCACTTGGACTTGCTGAATAGTGAAATATATCTATACAAGTTTTATCACAATTAGGAGTGAGTGCGTCTCCTTTATTTTCAAATCATTCTGAATCTCTTCCCCATAACTCTTGCTCTTAGTTGTCCCTGCTCTCTAATTGATATCAACAAGATACAACCACAACTAAGGTTGGGATTGGGATTGGAACGAGATTTGGAATTGGACTTGAAACTATCGACTTGGACCACTGGACTTGGACGAGCGACTTGGACCTCGCACAACCTACATACAACAACCAAAGTAAAACTCACCACCGCACCGTAATATGTACCAGAACACTTAAGCAATAACAGCGGACCTCATTGATCACCAGAATATCAACATCACTGCAACTACAACATACTTAACACAACACAACCTTTCGATAACCCAACCCCTTCCAAAACTTGTAACCCTTCCATGAGCAAAAGCAAAAGAACGAGAAATAGAAAATAAACACAAGCAGATCTAAAACAGAAAACAGTCTCCACGTTGTTCTTCAGCTTCCAGTTTTCTGTCGCCTTCGCTTCCAGTGGCGTTACATAATTAGAAAATAGAAGAACAGGAAGTTGGTTTCATCATCATTGTACCATATACTACCTAGGTACATATAATTATACATCCTGGTCTTCAAACTTTAATGAAGCTTTCAATGCACCAAATGTAAATGAAATCTTGGCCGACTCTACTCCAGCTGCTCTTCATCTGAGTGAAAATCCTCGAAATGAAATCTTATGACCAGAAAATTTGAGATTTACGATCCACGGAATCCCCAGGACCTCTTTATTGTTAGTAATAATTATTATATCATTGTTACTATTCTTACTCGTAACTTCAATTATCTGTATAGGAAATTCTTTTGAAAAGTAATGGGAACGGAAATACATAGATAATTACTACAAGTAATTATATTATCTATGGTATGCAATGCACGTAAGTATTCATATGATTAGGGAGACAACGATAGAATCTAAAGATTAATAGATCACTACTGATGCGAATTCGAATGTGAAAGTAAATGGAAACGCGAACGTGGATTGTTCAATGGCAAGGTCCGTGCAATTAGTAGTGTTACAACAATGCATAATTAGCTTTGAAATTGCTGAAATTTTCAAATCCATCTCGCACCTTCAGTAGTACCTGTATGTAGATAGGAACATAGGTACAGGAGTTTCAGGTTATACGTTGCAGACCGATTTATCATTTGTCTAGCCAATTGAAGTTATAAATTGTATTTAATGAAAAAATTTAAACTGGAAATAACCGCTTAGGATTCGTAATTTACGAACTTAAGAATTTATATATAGGAACATGGCTTGGCACTAGCTTTAGCACCTGTACTCAAGTGTTATTGTTCAAGTTCGAGTTATTGCTTCTTTGTAAAGTTAGTAAGTGACTCTAGCTTGTCCATTCAATTAAAATTCCACATTTAAGCATTTGCATTTTAATTGTTGTGGTAAAGTAAAATGGTATAAAAAAGGAACATTGGTTTAAATATAATGAACAAGATTCTTGTTTCGTCTTCAGGATTTTCAGGATTTCCTGTGTTATCATAAATTATGCTTGTTATTGTTGCTGTTATAGAGTTGAATATTGTGTAACTGCAGCATCGGAGTATGTACAAACCACTGTATTCTATAGTTTAACGTTGAGAGGCAAGGGAAAAAGACTTGTCACAGAGAACGTAAAACTTTATTAATGAAACTTTAATGGAAGTGTAGCTTGTAATTATGTACCTTTGTACCTATACATCGAACCTCAGATGAGGCAGACTACAGTTATACATTGTCCATTGAGCTACAGCGTGAGCTAAGTGGTTTAGACAGTTTATAGAGTTATTGTAATCGAAATTGTGTACAGTACTGTTATTGTTATAGTATATGTGGTCGTGGTCAGAAGGTAGTGGTAGTGGTAAAGTCTGTAAGCATATCGTATCGGAAAAGAGAGAATGGTCTGATATTGAGTCAACACTGAGTTAGGCATTTACTACATATAGTATTGAAGCAATTGTATTACCTTCATTTTTTGCTCCATTATAATTTTTTGCTTGCAATACATCCTTACAACGACCAAGTGCGATAAAAGTCACCAATTTTCCTTGCACTTGATTTTGATTTAATCAAGTTCCTCTTTCTATTTCCTCCACTTGTGATCTCTAATTTTTCGCCGCGTGTCCGCGTCGTAAGGATCGCTAGTAAATGGTAGTGTGACCGTGTTTCTACATAAAACATCCAAAGATCCAAAGCTAGATAGAGGTGTTTCAAACTACATATATTATCATGAACAATAATATTTAAAAACTTCCTCCACTATCGGGTTCGTTTTCCTGATGCCCTGAGTAATATTTTACACCTGATTAACAAACGAGG
>JAAXYX010005799.1:0-10459 GCA_036851915.1 Ptenothrix huangshanensis | reverse complement strand
ATTCCCCCCCTCATATAATTCCCCACCCTCGAATAGTAGTACCGACAACATCTCATTTTTGTAAATAATATACCGGGGAATTATTCGAAGTTTTACGGTAGTATAAAACAATCTGTATTTTCAGAAGAGTATTGAACTTACATGTTGGTTTAGAAGGAAAAACACTTTATTTAGTCGTTGTTGCATAAAATGCAATTTACTAAAAGCAGAAGCGCAGCAGAATTATTTGCTCTCCTCCGTTGCTCTCACTATACCATTAAATCGTACATTTCAATTTTCACGTTGAATAATATGGAAAACGTCACTATCAGCATTCGGAAAAGTTTGTTGCTTACAACTTAATTCAGATACTGCTTGTACCAGCCACCTAGTGACGAATGCCTATATCTTTACAGATGTAGGCTCAAGACTAATTAAATTAGTCAATTTAATTAATTAATTGTGCAAAAGCGCTTGAAACCAGTTTAATCAAAAACACCACAAATTGTCATCAAATCTTTTTAAAAAATGAAGCCAATAAGTCCATTACAGTGAAATCGCACGGACTTGGATAAGCCGGACATTTAAGTTTGTCCGTGCAGGAAGTCCTATGTTAGCGTGTATTTCAATTTCGGTTGTCCGGATTTCGATAAACCGGAAATCTCCCTAAGCCATAATCTTTTTAAGCTCCGTGAAGGAAAATATCATTGCCTTTACTTCTTGTAAGCCGGACAAGAACTTTCAGTTGCCCATCATGTTCATCAAATTTTTTCGGCGGTCAATTTTCCGGACACCGTTGTTTTTTAAACTTTTTCAAAAAGTCTAATTTTTGGTTTTTTACACTTTTTCAGAAAGTCTAATTTTTGGTTTTTTACACCTTTCCAAAGGGTCTAAAATTTTTGTTTATACAATTTTTTAAAAAGTCCTGATTTTTTATTTTTTACACTTTTTCAAGATGTCCGACTTTACTTTTTACACTTTTTCAAAAAGTCTAATTTCTGGGTTTTTACAATTTATCACAAAGACTAAAATTTTGGTTTTTACACTTTTTAAAAAAGTCTGACTTTTTTTGCAGTTTCAAAAGGTCCAATTTTTAATTGTTTGCACTTTTTAAAAAGCCAGAATTTTATTCTTCGCACAATTTTTTTTAAAACTCCCGATCTTTTATTTTTTACATTTAAAAAGGTCCGATTTTTTTGAATTAACACGCTTTAAATTGGATGTAAATTTTTCAATTGTTATGCTATATACCTATAGGAGGTATACTATGTATTTATGCAATGAGTATAGAAATGAACAAAGCAGAATAGGGTATGCGAAATAATATGAACAACACTGTAATGGTTTGGGAGCACTTGCCTTTTCTTTAACCTTTTTATTGAAATCCGCGAACACAAAAATAGTACAAAAATTAAGTATAGAAAGTGATAGGAAAGATGAGTGGTGTACTTATGTTTTATGCTTATGCTAGTGCTAGTGGTTCCTTCCACTTCCTGTAGCCAACACACACTGCCTTTCAAGTGCAGTGGGGGCCATTTATATACCCGGCCTGGATTCTGGGAAAACGTTCTTGGAAGCCAGTTTAAAGAAACGTTCATCGAACGTTTTAAGGAAGAGAACGTTTGATTGGAATGCGGAATTCCCCGTAAGGATTTCCCTATTCCAATCAAACATTAACAAAGGCTTACAACTAGAAGGAGAGGGCGACTTTAAAGGCTACAGCCACCCTTTAACGTTACGTAGGTACAATGCATTGCATTGTACCTTTAACTTAGATACCTACTCAAAACGCTCCTATTCTTAATCCTAGGAAGGAAAGGGTACTTCACATTTCACCAGTACCGCTTCAATATCATTAGGTACGTACATTGTCCTACCTGTAGAATCTTACTGCATTCCTGTCCCTTGACTCGCTACCCTAGGGCAGTGAAGTGAAGGAACTGGAGTAACAAAAACATGCAGGGACGAAGTCACCGTCACATACTGTCAATGTCCCCGCATTCTACATACCTATGTATGTATATGGGCAAAAATCTACTCTAAAAGTTATTTTCTAAAAGGTTCCCGCTTTTTAAAATTTTCAAATGAACGTTTCTCTAAAATAACGTTTTACACTTGGAAAATCTGATTTTTAAATAATCATCTTTTTGAGAGCGCGTAAGTTTTTCAATTTACAGAGTTGTTGGAAGTGTCTAATTTTGAAAATTATTAATTTTTGAAAGAGTGTGATTCTTTCAGTTTCTTTCGAATTCTCCACAACTTCACACTTTGCGCCATTATATTATGTAGTGGAAAACCAAAAATTGAGGGGGATGCTTGAGCTCCAGTGGAACCAAACTTTAATGAAATAAGCAACTCATTGTTAATTAAATTACGATTTACTAAAAGGGTTGCATCTTACGTACTTCGCTAAAGAATTAAAACGCGTTTTGGCCGGAGAAACGCAACTCAGATACAAATCAACATTTAAGATGCACTTTTGGGGAAATTAGTATTCATTAAATGTACCACATTCGAGTAGGTTTTTACACTTAAGAACTTAAGACGAACCACTTTTACAGTGTAGTAATATCTTATACTCTGAGCGCATAAAACTATAAACGTCTTCCAGAAAGCTTTTGATAATGTGTACTTATAAGGAATGTAGGCGGGGGAATTGGCAAAACATGCATGATATTTAAAAGCTCCTAAAAAACACAATCATTATATTAGAACACGTTGGAAAATATTTGCCATTAATAAGTTTTATATTTAAATTTCATTTAAATGTTTTTCCTATTTTTAAAAATACTACATAAGCATTTATACAAAAATAGAATTTATTCTAGAAGTTTAGCTTGAAGGAAGGAAGAATGAACAAAAATATTACGCTGCAGAATTGCAAATTGCAATTAATTATACACGAGTCATTTGAAATGAAATTGTCAACATTTAAGGTTAAATAACTTTTTGCATGATGTATTAATTACGTCAATTCAATTCCTAACATGCTATAAGCAAAATGGGGATAAAAAGAAAAAAATAATTTTAAAAGGTATTCCATTGTCTCAATTAATCACTAGTAAAGTTTGACATTACAAGTCTCGAAGTACTGACATAATTACAGAGACAATAGACAATAGAGCCAAGAGCTCTGAATCTCCTCGTTGAAACCAATTGAAAACATAATTTGTAAATATTGCCACCTGCGCTCCTAACGAATTGACGTCAGACTTGAAACGAGTGCAAAGACATTCGAGCACTTTGTACGTCAATGAGTAGTTGAGTAGCGTAACTAGGAGAAGGCCACGGCTGAGTAGTTTTAGTAGTGCAAATAATTTAAAAAAATCCACTGTCTTCTTCAAAATTTTAACAAAAACAATGCGGTTTATTTAATTAAGAAACTTGCGACTCAGTTAAATTTTTGTAGGAAAACGACTCAGAATCAGTAGTTTTATTTTACATGTACAAGAAAATTACGCGGATGTTTTGTTTTACTTTAAACGAAAATGA
Source organism: Ptenothrix huangshanensis (assembly GCA_036851915.1). Taxonomy (NCBI): domain Eukaryota; kingdom Metazoa; phylum Arthropoda; class Collembola; order Symphypleona; family Dicyrtomidae; genus Ptenothrix; species Ptenothrix huangshanensis. Next base: position 6,988 of record JAAXYX010005799.1, on the reverse strand, counting down.
CACTTTATTTGTAAATGTATGCAAAAAAGACGCCGATTTTTAAAAATTTATATAAAATAACGCAGTTATTTAAACACCGACACGAAAAGCAGTGTTTTTAAATTAAAACGAAAACGAGGCAATTTTTTTCAATGGACATGGCAAACTGCCTTATGTAAAATCTATTCTTGATTGTCTGTCAAAACATTTTACCCCCAGGAACAGTTTTTGACGATGATCATTTTTGTCCATGACACCAACAAAATCAGGGCAGGAGCTAGTGAACAGATGATAATGAACAAATGACAAAATAAATTATGACTTATTTAATGCAACTCTCAAAGGACTACATGTAGGTTTGCAATGGTCTCTTTAATTGGAAATCAAAGATTGGAAATAAAATCAAATTGAAAATTGAAGTTAAATTTAAAAGAGAAATAAAGATCAGCAGTAGTGACTCCTTCAGAATCAGAATCGAAGTGAATCAAGAAATTGATGACACAGTACTATTAAAGTTCACAACTGCCATGAAATAACGAATAATTATACGTTCTTGAATAATTACATAGACACAGTTTAGATTAACACAAAGAAACATAATTACTTACTAGTACTCTTCTTTGTTTGTAGAACATGAGGTCAGTGAGTGCACTGGACCTTCTTAAAAGTAGATAATCTCTATTCACAATAATTATGAATACAAAGTATTCCATACTTAACAACTAACATCACCATGTTGACCAGTTCCAAAAAGTCATGACTTTTTACAATGACAATCCAGACACAGGCCCTAATTTAATTACTAGATATCAACTAGTACAATATGCGAACACTGATAATTTAAATGCTTCACCCAAAGTCACAAATGAATATTAACTTGATTGTTTACCTCTGTATTATTCATTACAAGTCACAAGTACAAAGAGAATGATGACTAAAGCTAACATGTTAGCTTTTCCAGCACTGACCAATTGATGGTCGAAGTATTTAACAATCAGATTACACAAATGACACTGTTACCACCACCAACACTTAAATATTACCAAGATATTGAAATAATAATAATGATGCAACCACAAAGGTGCATTGAACTAACTTACATAATGCTTATTACTAGAAACTAGTGAGTAACAACAAGCAATGATCAAACGACGAAGCTGACTGGTGAGCGAATGTGCATTGGGGCTATTCAAAATAGCCCTGTACCTACTCTCAATCTCTCTCTCAGGTTTTAGGCACCTGAACACATTCTTTTGGATGTACGAAGACTTATGAATCATCCTGTATTTATTTCGTATACTGGGACCCTCTTGAGCGGTACGGAATCGCGGGAATTTCATCACACTTGCAAAAGAATAGGTGGCCGTGGTGTCAGTGACTGAAAGGAGAGTGGCATATAGTTAAGTATTCCAAGAGTCAGTGTTTGAAGGGACAGTGAACCAAGGATCAAAGGTCATGGATTCGTTGTCACTAGAAAAAGTTTTCTAACCATCAGTCATGAGAAGCAAAATAATCAGGGGCAATTCAGACTTGGCACAAAGAACCGGTTTTCAAGAGCAAAGGGAATAAAGAAAAATGGACATGGATCAGTCTCGAGGATCAGTGGCTTATGGGAAGATGGACCATGCATCGGTGGCGTAAGAGTGATAGGTCCCATGGTGGATTAGCTTACGGATTAGTTGTCATAGGTGAAAGGTGTCTAGTTACGGATTTAAACGTGAGTTTTGGCAGGCCTGACGGGTTTAAACCACCCTGTAGTCACTGGTCAAGAGCTAATGGCCCCGAGAGGTTTGTTGTCCATTTATTTAGTAGCCTAAGGGTCTCTGGGTAAAAGTGACTCGAAAAGTTTGGTGGCACAAGTTTCAGTGGGCGTACTGTATAGCCGCCTCACGCAAGGTGGCCATAGAATGAGTGGTTTATGATTTGGTGATGTGGTTTATTTCATAAATATTCATTAGAATCAACAATACCTTAATTATAACAAATGTAAACCTTATGCAACAATTTTATAGAGTCGTATATGAAGTGTATTAAGGCTATCCTAGTTGGAGGACAGTGTCAAGCTTGTTTTGCGAATTTTGTTTTTCTCAATAATTTGCAAAGATTTTAATTATATTAGTTTTTAGGTCAAAGATACAGTTCCTTGCGAAACTGAAAAAATGGCCTAAAACGTTATTTTTTAGGTTCAGTACAAAGCACGTGTAGGAAATTTACCATAAGCCAAGTGCCTTGTCCTAAGGTACCTTTTTTGTGAAAAACTAAAAAAATCCACCTTGTGTGTGTTAAGTTTTGAAAAAGGCTCTTTTTTTGTGTAAATTTAAAAAGGGGCACCATTTTTGTTTAAAGTTTTAAAAAAGGCACCTTTTTTGTGTAGCTTCTTGCAAATGACACTTTTTTGTGTAAATTTTCAAAAATGACTCATTTTTTGTGGTAATTCAAAAACCCGCGTAGGCTAATGCCCACGTGGTCTACCCCTAGTTACATTTCTGAGCGCATGCAGTGTCTTTAGTAATGTAAGCAAAGAGATTAATGATCCGTGATTAAAATCTGTTCGACATTCTTCTACTAAACTGTAACATGAAATATAATTACGAAACGGGATTAAAAATTGTTCAAATGTAACATAAAATACTAGATCTATGTTTAGTTCAATTTAGATATATAATGACTTATACTACGCTTAGATCAAAATTTACGCATGTGCGTGTTTGCCTTCGGTTTGGAATTTGTAGTCCATAAAACGTGAAATTACACTCGCAACAATCAGTCGTAATTACATAATTTTTAATAAATGACTTTATTAATCGCCTGCGTGTAACAACAACAAAATCTAAGTAATGCATACAAGCCTATTTACACTTATCATGCACCCGTGTAATTACCTCAAAACGCTTTCAGTACATACAAATAAATCCAAATCTAATTTATTACTTTCTAATACTCAATTGACTCATGACAATGTAAACCTTTGTATCTTATCCAAACACTAGAAAACAGGAAATCCTAATTAGTAGCAAGAAACAGTTGCAACAAATACAAAATTAGTAGGACCGTTATTTCTAGCTCACAGTATATCAGTCAGTCTACCTCTCCTACGTAAGGATAACGGGAATAAGCTTTATTATGTCTGTTGCACAAAAGCAGTTGCTAAATGACACCGTATACGAAACAATATCATTTCGGACTGGATTGTCAATGATATTTTAATAATTACACTTCTCTTTCATTACTCTAGTTTATAACTAAGTGTTGTGAATTAGATGATTATAAATTTATATTGACCATTTGATAGCATGGTTTTTGTTGTAGTAGTTAGTAGGGTAAGAATCACTTAATACTGGTTTAAGGGTACGTGGACTTACTGTTTTATTGGGGCACTGCAGGCGTACAGGCATCATACCTACAAGTTAGACCTTACAAATTCCATGTCAAGCATAGAATTCCTAACACAAGAATTTGCAAGACATTTTTGCGTCGCAACCAGAACATTTCAGCCTTTCGATTAGAGATGTTTGCATCGTGTACCTATTAGCTTTACTATATCGTGAGTTAAGAGGCAAAGTGGCGCATAACCATTTTTTGTTGAAAGCAAAATAGCGCAGATACCAAAATCATTAAAAGCAAAACGGCGCACAATCTTTATTCGCGCGGGCCACCTTATATCAATACCTATCACATAACAATGCAAACAATAGCGCTATGCCAGTTTCGGTGGTTTTAAGGTCGCAACAAGTTTCACGGTGACTTTAAAGGTCACACTTTGTTTTGCGGTACTTCTACGCTTAGAATTTGTTACAAGTAAAAAATAAAGGCGGAAATTGCCAACCTTAAAAGACCGCTTAACGTTTCGTGGGCTTAAATAACACCAAAAGAGTATGGCGACCTTAAATGTCCCCGAAAAACAAATCGCGACTAAAAAAACATCGCAAAACAAATAACGGCTTTAGGAAAAACCTAATGCGGTCCTGCTACTACCAAAACCTTCGTAAGCAATATTGCTATCTTAAAAAGACTGCTGAAAGTAATTTGATCCAAAAAACATCACAAGCAATATTGCAATCTTTAAAAATACCGCTGAAAATAAGTTGACCTCATAAACATCGAAAGCAATATTTCAATCTTTAAAAAGACCGCTGAAAGTAATGCAACCTGAAAAAAAATCGCAAGTTGCATTGCAATTTTAAAAAAGTCCGCTAAACGCAATGCAACCTCAAAAGTAGCTGAAAAAGGGTCTCGATTAAAAAACATTGCAAGCAGTATTGCGATCTTAAAAAGACCGCTAAAAGTAATTTGTCATCAAAACCATCGCAAGCAATTTTGCGATTTTTAAAACGATCGCTGAAAGTAAAGCGACCTGAAAAAACATCGAAAGTAACATTGCGATTTTAAAAAAGAACGCTAAACGTAATGAAACCTCAAAAGTCGCAGAAAATTGTCTCGATTAAAAAACATCGCAAGCAGTATTGCGATCTTAAAAATACCACTAATAGTAATTTGATCTCGAAAACATCGCAAACAATATTGCAATCTTATAAACGACGGCAAGAAGTAATACAACCTCAAAAAACACTATAATTGCGGTCTTAAAAAAGACCGCTGAAAGTAATGCGGCCTAAAAAGTCGCCATAAAACGTGTCGAGACTTAAAAACACCGCAAAACAAATTGCGCCTCTAGAAATTTCTTTAAGCAGTATTGCAGTTTTGCTACCTTAAAATCACCGCAAACAATATTGCAACCTCAATAAGAGCGTTTTTGTGTTGCGATCAAAAATAATGCAGAAATGAACGAAGTTGCAACGTCGTCGTGATGTTGCTTGCGATGCTTGAACATGAACACCGCGATTAGTGTACAGCGTAGCAACTGGTAACAAAATTGGGAGTAGCGCCACTTTGCTTTTAAGGGCTTCGGTATCTGCGCCACTTTGCTTTTAGGCAAAAATGGTTATGCGCCACGTTGCCTCTTAACTCACGATATCTATTATAAAATCACTCATTTCAAACATTCAATTACATTAATTAGTCACAACAAAATCCGTGATTAATTAGTTACCATCATGAATGGTATAAAACGTCATGATGACAACGACAAACTCATTCTATAAAAAGTCCAAGAACATTTTTAGCTATGTATCAAGTAAAAATTTTTTCCCAGCCTGTAAAATGACAATGTAATCCAGGATAAATAAATTCATAAATATATGTGACCATTATTATGTTCACATCTATGTGATTCTTGTCTACTGGTATTGTCAAAAGAAACACAACTTGCCATCACCTACCAACTTATTTCTAGGTTGGCAGAGCTTGTATGCTATGTGCTAGCTCTCTCCTCTATTATATTTACTTTAGTCAGCCTTTGTGTACCTCAACAACATTGTGGTTTCTTGCAGACTAAGCTTCTGGTGTCACTGTCATTGCGCCACTTTCTAGTTCTTTGTTGGTCAGGCTCTCACGTTGTTTGGACCTACTTGTATGTATTTTCTCTAATGCATTTCCGTGTTCCTTTTTAAGGACACACGGCATCTCATTTAAGCTTCAGGTATCTCATTCAAATCTCTCGTCATCTATTTGTATCTTGTCCTCAATTCATGCATCCTGTTTTGAGGTGATCTTTTTGCTCATTTTGTATGTAAAACTTAAACGCCTTCCATATTTACTTTTAAACCAAACTACAACCAAGTTTTTGTTCTTGGCAATCATTACGTACATTAAATGTCCACAACCTGCAATTATATTTCGCATACGTGATTAGGTATGTAACAAATGATGTATCCGTATGTGGGTATTTTGAATGCAGCCTCATGTATATTTACAACTGAACAAGAAAATCCAGATTGGAGTAGAGGCGAAGTAATTTACACACAAACAAAGTTATAAAATTGTAAAATATTTATAAACACGAACTATAACCAATAAACTTTGTAATTTAGTATGATATAATATTTGAATTGCAAAGACCCATTCAATAATTTTGTTTCTATGTAATGTACTTTCTTAGAAGATAAAACGTCCAAATTAAAAACTACTTAGCAACATACCTATAGATACCTTTTTTTGAATAAACTGACTTCTATTCTTCGAAAATGGAGCTTTAAAATTATACGTTACACGACAATATTTTAAAACTCAATTTTTTACTTGCCAGTGGAAAGTACAAAATGAAGAGTACCCGCTACTCGTTTTGTGGGCAAGTAGCAACTTCGCCCCATCCTTACAAAAAGCAAAAATGCGCATATTAGTCAATACTTATTGCAAAATCCGCGAATCCAACAATACATAGAAAAGCTTTTTAACAACTTACATAGTTTTTTCAACCCCAAATTTTATACAAATACTGCTTTTTATTCAAGTAGCAACTTGTATTTTATTTTACACTTTTCCTGAAAGTTTGAATATTTATTTTTATACTTTTTAAAAAATTAAGAATTTATTTTATACTCTTTCAAAACGTATGCATTTGAATTTTAACACTTTCAAAGCGTCTGAATTTTTATTTCTAATACTTTTTTAGTAAGTGAATTTTTATTTCAACACTTTTGAAAAGCGCTTTTAGTCAAGTTGGATTTACGCACCCCTGCTTTTAATGTCTATTGGACATGCGCATTTCTGCTTTAATTCAGATTTGGATATGCGTACTTTCGACTATAAAGCGACGACATGCAACTTAAAGTAATGCAAATCTATATCACCAAGCAAAACCATAGCAAATTTTGCCCCCCTTTATTAGCATATTTAAGTATTGCTAAACTAAACAGAAATAGTGAAGTAGTGTGTAACCAGCTTTTATATGTTAGCTAAAAATTCTTTCAATTTAAACAAGAAACTTACGAATGGAAAAAGTTGAACAAATAAACTTATCAATGATTTATTTAAGAGCCATTTTATGTTTTCGTCCTCTTTACAAAAGATAAATTAGCTTTACCGAATTTCAATTTTTTTGGTTATTGTTAGTAGGTTTCTTTATAAATCGTATGTAGAAAGCCCATATACCGGCTTTAGTTCTCCACTA
>JAAXYX010005798.1:0-10459 GCA_036851915.1 Ptenothrix huangshanensis | reverse complement strand
TATGTCTAACGTCAAATTTTGTCCGTTGGAGGGAATATAATGCCATTACAATATTTTTCATTGTATATGCCTGAAATTGATTTGTGCTTTAACAAGTAATTCCGCCCCTCATATTATTCCCCACCCTCGAATAGTGGTACTGCCAGCATCTCGTGGTTGTAAATACCTAATATACCGGGGCATTATTTAAAGGATTACGGTAGGTATACCGCACTTTCCGATGCATCATCTAGGGGTAGAGTGGTGACTAATGGTGACGGGCACCCTATATATGACCACCCCCTTGCTTGTGGAACAGGAATTTTTTAAAAATTGGAAGTATAATTTGTACGTTAAGTTTCCTTTGAATTCTACCAGAATACCTTAATCCTTCAAAGAATTCCCGGGGGAATTATTTTTCAAAACAACGAAGCTGTCGGTACAACTATTCGAGAGAGGGGAATTATTAAAGATAGGAAATTAAATGTTAAAGGAGGGGAGTTATTTCAAATTCAGTCGAATTACCAGGGGGAATTAAACGAGAGGGGGGATAATTCGATGGTTTACGGTATGCAAACAATCAAGGAGTTGGTCACATGTAGGGAAGCGGTCACCATTAGGCGCTCTCCCATTAACCAAAACATTTTGAACTAAGACGAAATTCTTGAGTTTTAACTGTTTCCTAAGAGCCCCTTTAATCTAAACACTAAACTTTGAATATTTAAAAAATCATGTTTCGTTTGATTCAAAAATAAACCCCTTGCTGGCAGATCAGGAGGTAGACTGTTTGCTTTGCATGAAACAAAAACAGTACAGTATCATCAAAACCGCAGGCCGAGTCAAAAATCCGTTACTAAACTGCTAGTACTTTTATCCGACGTTCCATTTTAATAGCGCAAATTAAATTAAATTTTGAATCAAAATCAAAATACGATCAGAAGTCATCATGAGTCTGCGGTTCGATTACAAATACAACTATAAGGCGTGAGTAGTTTAAAATTGTAACTGTGAATGCCATACGAATCTGAATTTTAGCCACTTTAAGCCATTTAGCCTCATGATCGTGATTTGTGAGCCATGGTCTCACTTTCGCAAATCACTTTTTGTCACATATATCCAGCCATGGAAGAATCCGAACTTCCGAACCCTGAGAGTTTGTTTTAATAGACACAAAATTATTCACAAAAACATATTCGCGTTGTTCGATATTTATTGTTCTGTCAAATTCACATGAATGTGTAATAGTTTTGCACAAATCCTATTAAATCCACATGATTCTTGGTATCAATTTTCGAATAGGTATGTATACTCTACCTCCTCCTCTCAATTACTCATTTAGCGGTTGTCGGATGATTCATTTAGCCTGAGTCGGTATGTCGGTATCCGATATCGGAAACCGACATACCATACCGGAAAAAATATGTCGGTATTGTCGGTGTTTTCGATATCGGTATACCGACATGGAAGCCCTAGACCTACAACTACAACACATTTTTTCAGGGGTAGATAAAACGATACAAGCCACTTTTGGGAAAACTGAAAACTGAAAAGTAGTCCAAGTTGATAAAAGTGACCGAAATTACCTTTTGCAGTTATATAATCATAAATATCGTGTAAAAGTCGCGTAAAATTCATACTTTAGGACTGTCAATATGTTTTCAGCAGACGTTATTAACAATTATAACGAATAGATTTACCTTTGATCAAAACCAGTTAGGTACATACAAATCAACACCAGAAACTATCCGATAGAGTATGGTAGTAATTATATGTAGCGAAATATTTACATTAGTAAGCAAAGGTAATAGGTACTTACATCCCTAGATACCTATATGATTACTGCTAGCTGTAGTCTGTAATTTGAAAAGTAAATTTTCGTTATTGCTGTTTGGACTAATACCCTTTGTGCAGATTTTGGGACGTAATGTGTTCAGCATGTGGTACTCAGACAGTATCTCCGGAAGGAGATAAAGGCATGAGTCGTGTGTTCTCCGTTAGAAGAAGTATCAGTTCTTGGTCCGACGTCGTTCATCTTATAATCAACTGCCTCAAGGTGAAGTCACTAGGTCAAATATATTTCGACTTTGACTCGCAAATCCTTCCATTCTTTCATCAAAACATAGATCGACTTCATCTCCCACGACAGGTAGTTCCTCACAAATTCCTCGTTGTTACCTAATTATTATAATCTGTTATTTTCTCCTTTTCTTCGGTCATCATTTGTTATAATTTATTTACTCGTATGGCATTAAAAGATCATATTAATATGTATTAATTTTTTCTCCAGTACAAATTAGCGTCAGTTGAAGACCGGAAGAGTAATCTTCTCGTTGCACTCACAAGTTCACGCTTGCGTTTCTCGAATCATAAGGGATCTTCATCTTCGGAAATTAAACGGAACCATTCTTCAACCTCGGTTTTAGCAAATACTCCAGCAGGTTGCAATAGTGGAGCAACAATAGCTTCATCCGCATTATCAGCCTCGTCCGCATCTACTTCCGCATCTGGCACGCTGTGGTCCATTCGCTCAGATCGTGACAAAAAAAGCGATGGTTCTACTTCTACACCTGCTCTCACACCCATTGCCGGTGGTCGGCCTGGTAGTAGTGCCGCTTCAAAGAATTTGTTTTCTACATCCATTTCGGATCAGTCATCCTCATCCTCTCCATCTTTTTGTGAATCAGACGCTCCAGGTTCTGGTTCAGGTTGTGCTTCCAACAGTGTCGAGAGCGATGTGTCTTTGTCTGTTTCGCCTCATTATCCAAATCGTTGCAGTTCTTTCAGATTAAACTCAAATCAGAGCCAGATTCAGACCGCTACTTCTTCCTGTGCGCCCGCCGCCCTTTCGATTGTTCCTATTGGAAATTCTAGTGTCAAGAAAGCGTCGGATTCTCTTGTACCTTTAAATGGTTCCCCGCGTGTACTGTCTAAAGAAGCACTTCTTAGAAATCCAATGACAACCAACATAGTTTTGTCCCCAAGTAATCCTCTTAAAAATACTGTAGCTCCCAGTCAAACTCAGATTCAAGTTCAACGGTCCACTAGAGCTACCGGCAAAGGCAAGGATATAACTCGCAGGGATAGTTCCACTTCAAGTTTGATTCAACGACAAAGGTTAAGGGTTCGTTTGCCGTTGAAGACTACTGCTGTATCGGGAGAAAAAGGGAAGAAGGGCAAGGACATGATTGTTAAAGCATCTTCTCCTCCATCGGAAGCAAGCAGCAGTAGCAGTCCCTTAGCACAAACACAAAATCAGCACACATTATCAAAGACTAAGCTCTCAGGTCTCACACTACCTCCTATACTTGGTAGAGAAGGTTCTAGGAAGCGGGTCGTGTCTTCTGATGAAGAACAAGACGAAGACGGGTCTGTGGGTTCCTCCCAAGAATCCAGAGTTCGAAATATCGCTTGTAGCAAACCTTTGCCGAAGAAGCACAAGTCCATAGAACCACATAAAAAATCTGAAATCGAAGTAAGTATGGGCAGGGCAATTAAATCCGCAAGAATGGAGTTGTCACCGGATTCAAGATTGAGTGGTGGTTTGAATTTAAATCAGAATCAGAGCCAAGGTCCGATTGAGAGCAGTAACAGTCAGCCTCTGCCGAATCCTCGCGGTCGTCCTAAACTTTTACGAAGTTCTGTTAAAAATAAATTAAGCAGTGGCAGATCTGCAGGAATGCCCACGAGTAGCCATAATTCTAGTAACATCTTTGCGGCGGATAACAGTAACAGCACTGTAAAAGTTGGATCCGGACGAGGAAGGGGGCGACCACCGAATCAGATACCACATCAGAATCAAAATTCTGTAAGTGGGGAAGGGATGAGAGCTACAGTTTCTAAATTAAATACCACGTTTCCAGCAAGTTATGGACTGATTTATTCAACGGTAGGTTCTCCTAGTGGTTCTTTGGGAACCGGAACTGGATTTGCACCTTGTTCATTATTGACCGAAGAAAATGGAACTGGTAGCAGTAATCGCATACTTAATGACGAACCCGTAACTAATGAAGCAGCACCCTGCACCATTGTGCACTCTACTAGTAACAACGATTTGGGTTCAACTTATGCATCTTCTAACTTTGGCGTCAACGCCAGTACCATGAGCGTAAACTGCGGACTGTTTTCTTTTAGTAGTGTCAGTCAATGTCAACACCCAATTGATGCATTCAACAATTCGATGACTAGAGTTTCAAATTCGATTTTAAATCATGATAGTCCCGGTCGACTCAAGAAAATGGCACAAAATCAAGCTTCAATTCAGCATAGTAATCAAACTTTGCGACAGCAACACGGAGTAACTTTACGCAATGACACTAACTTAGTGACGTTTTGTGACGTTGGTGACCCTCGTAGTTCACTCGTGTCCGAAGCCAATATCCATGTCGGTTGTGGTCAGATCGATGACGCCAATACAAATGCAGTTGTGAGCGACCGTGTGTCCATGAATCTGTTTAAAAGTAATTTGATTAATTCTGCGTTGTACGGAGGGCTGCAGTTTCAGTGCTTGCCATTAGGGCGAGGTGCGCAATGGCAAATAGAAAAATCCAAGATTGCGCAGTTTTTATTATGGGAGCAAGAAAAGAGCAGAAATGGAAATCTGAGCAGTAGGGCTTCCGGGGAAAATTCTTCCGATGAAAGTGGGTCCGTAAGATCAGGGAGACCGAGTGAGAGTTCCAGTTCCAATTCAAAAGTCAATTCTAGTATATTTTCCCACTGGAACCAGTGTAACACAAATCCCAATTCCAACTCTGGAACTGCCTCAGTGAATAAGCGGGAGAGACCCAAAAGGAAATCAGCGTTAACGAATCAGATACAATTAAATGTTAACTCTAATTCTAATTCTGAAAATCAAAACCAAGGGATCAGTAGCATTTTCACTAATATAAATAATACTGCTAGTAGTAATAATGACATTTGTGTTGCCGGGTTTAAACGTGAATGTATTCCCAAAAAGCTCAACAGGTTTCGCAATAACCCTCGATAACTTTGATGCCTATGAAATAGTGGCCCGAAAAGTTGGTTCCGACGGTATCCTTCGCTATCAAGTAGTATGGCGCGAGCCAATTCAACAAAATATTGAGCAACTAGACTTTGACGAAGAGATCGAACGTTTGTTTTTCCGGCACGATGAGGCCACGAAAAAAAGTCTTAGAAAATTGGAAACTGCAAATAACGAGTTTGTTAAACCAAAAATAGAAATCCCAATGGAAATCGAGAAAACAAGCCTGGTAGCTAAAGCAAGAGTTAACGTGTCGGCCATTGCTCGCAAGTTTTCGGTTTCAAGGAATGAGAATTCTCAAATCAGCACCAAGTTGTTAGTAAATGAACTTACAGTTAAAGTTGAGAAGGAAGATGCGGGAAGATTACATCTCCAAAATGAAAAATTAAATGGAAGCGGAATGGGCTTCGCATCGGGAAACGGAATTGATGAGGGATTTGGAACTTCGATTTCAAGGGGAAGCGGAGGACCAAAGTTTATACTGGGACAAGGGAGGATCGACGAGGTCGTGGGAAAATCACATTCACTATCAAAACCTCCGGCATCTGGAAATACTGGGCAAGATCAAAACCAGAATCAAAATCAAAATGGGTTTACCTCTTCCTGTGGAAGTGTATCAGTTTCTCTTGTTCCTTGTTTTATTGACTTAACAGACTCTCCGTAAATATGCATGTGTTGGAACAAGTAACAACCGTAGGTATGTGGAAGATACAGTATCTCACAAAAGTAATTGCAGCGCTAGATACCTGAAGTAAAACTGGGATTTCTTAGTTACTCATTAACAAATTAATTCACTCAGAATTATAATTGAAATGCGTAATTATAGCCAATTGAATTGTTTAACTGGCAGTGTACTTTGTTTTCCCCTTTTGTTGAAACCTTGCCGCTCCAAACCCGCCTAACCGCAACAACTCATTACGTCAGCGCAAAAAAACTGCACCATTTCAAATTTTTAGATTTTGATTTACAACGTCACTGAATCCTACTGTTTCAAAGCTTACCTGTCATTCCATTCCCTTAACCTCAATTACTATCTGGGTAAGTTCTGACCCCATCTTGAAGGTCTATAATAAGCACCGCGAACCCAATCTTCCCCTCCCACTCCGCAGTAACCTAGGTTAAATGCTTAATTTTTTCCAAGGGCTCGTCATCGTACTTTCCAAGTATAGTATTAATCGCATTCCTACGCTAAAATAACGTCACCCAGGATTAAAACTGATAGAAAATTTATTGCGCTGTGGCTGTGGGGCCAATCCTTGAAACATCCGTAGTTTCCTCGGGCTTCAAGTGTCACTCATATTCAAAGCGCTTTCGAAGATATCAAAATTAAGGTACCTACATAAATTTTTTATTATTTTGCTATTGTGGGGCAAAGTGTCAAGAAATGGTTCAGAGGAATACTTATTTGTACAGTAAAACTACGATATAAGTACTCAAATGCTGTGGCAAACCACTGTACACACTCCTGCATGCAGGACTGCCCCTTCTCCCTTCACAAGCTGAATGATGCCGTCCTTTTAATTTTGATATACAGCTAAATTTCCCTCCCTAGTCCAAAAATACATCATTTCGTTCTCTCATCCATGATGTTTACTTTGATGTATTGGCTATAGTGGCCTAGACTCCAGTGTTACACCGAAAGCAGATTTCCGGGGTATACAAAGCTATGTGACATCGGTACATTGGTGTATTTGCGCATGATTTATATTATATTTGTATGATGACGAGCCCCTCAAAAAATAAGCATTCAGATTTAACCTAGGTTACTATGGAGAGGGAAAGGAAGATTGGGCTCGCGGTGCTTGGCGTAGACAGGACAGATGGGATCAGATCAGATCAAAATTTGAAATGGTGCTATTTTTTATTTTGCGCTGGTGTAATGAGTTGTTGCGGTTCGGTGGGTTTTGAGCGGCAGGCTTCAACAAGAGAGGAAAATAGTTAATTAGTAGCTATAAGAAATCCCAGTTTTACTTCAGGTATGTACATCTAGCGCTGCAATTAATTACTTGTGTGAGATACTGTACATACCGTATTCCTTCGTATTCCAATAACTCCTCGGGGAATTATTTCTTTTTTACCTTTCAGGGGAGAGAATCATTAGAGTTATTACTTCTCTCGACATGCAATAATGCAATTTGCAATTGTCTTGATGGAGTTATTGGAGGGGGAAGTTATTTCCATTTTTTACTTTTCAGGGGAGCGAATTACTAGAAAGGGGGAGTTATTGGAAGTAACACGGTAGTTGACCTGCTTTGATAGGCACCAAGAAAAAACTACAGAAACCACGAATTAAATTCTGAATGAAACATATTAAATATGAACTGTCGTTATATTTGTATTGAAATACTGTATAATTATTAATTATGCATAATACCTAATAATAAATTATGTATAATAATGTACAGAGTACAATTTAAAAAGTAACTTTCACTGCCATTGCGACTTGGAGTTAATGCAATGTTACTACACATCGTTTTGACTAAAATTAGAACATTTTCAAATGTTCAAGAGGGATTCTAACAAACCTTGCCAAAATATGTTCTACGAGCACCTTGCAGATCAGTTTTGGTGGAGATTTGAGTCCGTTTTTTGTTTTGTGACCATGGGAGAAATTAATTTTGAACTTTCTACTACTAAAGACCATGGTACATGGTACAAAACAAATTAACTCTTACAATTAACTCTCACAAGTTAGCTCTATTTAAAAAATTAAAAACACGCCCATGGGCATGATACAAAGAACGGACTCATATATCAATCATAACTGGTCTACTAGGTGTCTGTAGAACATGTTTTGGCAAGACTTGTTTGAATCCCGTTTGGACAGTTCAAATTCCCATGCAAGTTTTTCAATTTTAAAGCTACTATTACATAATTCAATTACAATTATTTATGGTTTAAGCATTTTAATTTTGGACATATTTTGTTTGATTTTCCAGTCATTTATAAAATAATTTATACTTCTCGTCGTCATTCACCACTTTTATTTCATTATTGATTAATATGTAGACATAGAAATACATAATAATCTATACCCACATTCTCCTCTGTTGAGCTATTTTTTTTAATTTTAAAATGTATAGCTGTAGATCATGTTCGTCGGTATACCGATACCGAGAATACCGACGTATTTTTTTCCGGCACGGTATGTCGGTATTTGTACGTCCGATACCGGCATACCGAGTGTATACTAGTTAACCGAAAAAGGGCAGTTATTTTGATGTACGCTAAGAACAAAATACCGAAATATACCGGATGTCTATTAATTTCTAATAGAAATCACTATTAATATCGAAATATAGTGAACTTCACTTATAATGACAATGACCAACGATATAACTTCTAGCTACATATTTCTAAACAGCGACATGCATAACCGTCCCCGTGAAAAACCCTATGTCTTCCCATGTTAAATATGTGGTTGTAACGTCACTTTTTGTAACGACATGTTCCACGTATCGTCGTGCTACAGCCTGCCCCACAATTGTATTCACATTCGATTTGTTAACTTTATAACGTCAGACAATTATTATTCCTCCCTCAATAATATATGTAAACACTGAATCTGTTTTATCTAGAATACAAGTTCCAAACTGGCTAAATCGTAATATATCTCCTAGGTTTCGTGACCTATTAGGGGTTCAAAAAAAGAAGCCAGCTTATACTTCACGGTCGAAATATAACTTTAGGTCTGTCCTATGTAGACATCTATAGTAGATATCAAAAATCTGTTCTTGAGTCTAATTGAAGAACTTAATAGGTTAGATAATTTAGAAATATGTAAATCTTCTCCTAACTCATTATAGTTAAGCACCTTTTACTCATTTGTTATCCCTTGTTATTATGTTTAGTGTTCTAATGTAATTTACCAGTCTATAACCCTTGAAACTTTCTACTGTTTGCACCTTTTATGTTGCATTTTGTCGGTGTCTGTTTTATGTATGCCTTTGACTCTAAATAAATAAATAACTAAATAAGAGAGAAAGACAAACTTTATTCACTAAAATAAAGCTTTGACACTGTCCTCCAACGAGGGTAGCCTAAAAAGACTCATTATACGGAGCATATTCTTGTTAAAAATAGTTTACATTTGTTAATTATTGTAAATTAAATTTTATACATACTATATGCTGTTAAGCATTAGGTGAAACGAGTAAAAACAATTTTATTTGAATTATTTGCATTGTTTATTTCGAAATCGGTTATTTCGTTGCCAATGATGTCAAAAAGCTAGTCAATTTTAAATTTTCGCGCTAATTTAGACATCCTTGGTAGAAACTGGAACTCTTAAAAGGGAACTGATACGGAACTGACAACTGACTGGAACTGATGGGCCAGAGGGGAAGAACGTAGAGTATGGACTGACAAAATCAAGGCAAGAAACTTTTAGGTAGTGGAGCTGAAAATTCACGGAATAGGACAACTAGGAACAATTGAGAACTTATGATGTGTACATATCTGAACCGATTTCTTCACTTATATTATACATTATTGGTTTGACGATTTATACGAATTTGAAAACTTTATTGAAAACAACGAAGCTAAGAAAGTTCAAGCAGGCATTAGCACAAGATATTTTAATTCCTTATTTATTTATCATTTATTTATTGTTAGTAACAGTAACAGACAAAAAGAGAGGTTCAAGGTACTTACATCTAGAGGATAACAAATAGTGGTAGGATTAGATTTAACAGGCAATGAAATTAGAGTAGTCCAGATTTAAAAAATTAATCATATTACAAAAATAACAAATCCTCAGATACATTTACTAATTTTGACTAGTCTGTAGATTATGTACAAATATTGTAACCTTTTTTACACAATTGTACCATTACATGTTAGTTAATTAAAACTTGAACTTTCCCATGAGTAACGCTTACATTAGAGGTACAAGCAAAGTTACAGAGTTGCATATACAATATATCAATATACCATATTCAGAGAGAACAAGTAAGCTTAGGTAATTAGCCCACTAGAAGCAGAATAGCTACCCCCAAGATTTGGTTGAATTGTGCAGCAATAGTTATTATAGATACTGTGAAAGGCCGAACCAGCTTGTATTTCGGATTAGAAAATATTAGAAATAAGCATACCGTATTTCTTCAAATAATTCCCGGGGGAATTATTTAAAACTCCTGGCTCTGAGTAGGGGAAATAATCGAGAGGGGGAATTATTTCCGTCACTGACGTTGAAGGTATGCTTTATAGGTACCTAGTTCAGCCAAAATAATATCTTCATTAGTATCTGAAATTCGAAATTGGGCAAAAATTTCTCTGCTGCAACTTGAAACTTTTCTTGTTTGAGAAATGATATCATGTGATCTTCCTCTCCAGAATTTTTAACTGAGATGCCAGTCGCCGTAAACGATTTTCGAATTGTTTGTGTGTGAACCTTGTAGGTAAGTACCTAGGTACTTAAAAGTAAAATGCCATTGAGTTGTATGCTGATGTATTCGAATGCCTTTGTTTCGAATATTATAC
>JAAXYX010005797.1:0-10461 GCA_036851915.1 Ptenothrix huangshanensis | reverse complement strand
AAGTGCTAATACAAGTGACAGTAGGAACAATACGTAATTCAAGTAATCAGCAAATCACCAAAAGTTCCAATACTTCAAGGGCCAAAAATCTCCAGGGCATATTGACCAAGCTTGAACATAACATAATTATAGTGGACAATTGCCGAGTCCGAAGCTGAATTGAAAAGTGGAAATAATGGACTGTGGTTTGAGAAATGGAAGAATCGTGAAGGTGGGAGTGAATGAAGCGCATGAATATTCAGCTCCGTTTGGTTCACGTTCATTTCTATTTTCCATTTAATTGAGTGAAAGCAGCTCAATTAGCCGAGGTCCTCAGTCGCAGTGGCTTTCAGCCGCTGGTCCTTGCTTTCTCCCCAATTTCATTTGATCTTTCCACTGAAATGCATCACTGTACAAGAGAATCGAGTTCGATGCAGTCCAATGCAGTGGAGTGCATTGCAATGACAAACTGAGTGGTGGGAGGAAAGCGTGGGAAAATGGCCACAGTAGCTGATCAAGTGATGAACAAGGGTGTGTGAGTGTGTCTGGTACTTGGATTTCTAGGAAGGAGGAAAGCGACCGATGGTTGCGGTCTGTTCTCTGTTTTTTTCACGTATGAACTGCCACCTTCTCAATGTCCACGCTTCATTCAGTTTTACCGCATTCACTACCAACTTCCATTACAATTGCCCACAACTGGCTAAATTGACTTCCTCACTCGGGTTCCTCCATCTTTGGCTCGTCTCCTCCCCGTGACTCGTCCACTCTTCACTTGGACATCCACCGCCCTGTCATCATGACATCTCTAGCAAACTGTGCTTGTACATCCGTCGAGTGACTGCCATGTAGGTTTACGCTGCAAATATCTAGCCTTGACGCAGTACCACTTGGAGACAGAAGGACAGCACACGGACACATTTCAGTATTAATTAGTCTAATGAAAGTTGCTCTTAAAGGTTTGGTGTAACTTTAGCCCAGGCCAACCACAATAAGCCGGAGGATCGGGAGAGTGAGCAAAGAGTGTAATGCAAACTGAAGGCGAACACAACAAAAACAAGAGAGGCAGGCGTCATATCACATGCAAATAGATGTGGTGGGTGAGACAAAGTAAAGTAAGAGTGGCAATTTAATAGGACAAGCCACACGAGGCTTGAGCGCTTCAGCCAAACGTCCTACAGCCGCAAATCCAAAGCAAAAAGAGAAGCAGACGAGGACGGAAAAGACACGGAATGGGAAAGAGAAACAAAAGAGAAAAGCAGAGGGCCTTGGAAACAGGATGGAGCAGACGGACATTTGAAGCGAGTTTTGTAGCCACAAGACACTTGAGATTAGAAAAAAGAAAGACAAAACGAGGAGGGGAACCAGAACCAGGGCTGGGGCCTTCTACATGTGGCCAAACCCAAGCATGGATCCGTCCGGATCATTGATACACGTACGGCTTTGGCGATGCTGAAAGGAATGTGAGAAGGAAAAAGCAAGGATGGAGAAGACAATCTCGTGCACTTGTTCCACATTCATCAAGCCCACGCACATGGCACTGAAGTCACACCGACACCAAAGACACCGACGATACCGAACCACCAAAATACCCAGAACCAAGCTGCAAACACCGCTACTTACCAAGCCCACTATCATTTGCGAACCCGAGTCTCCTTCCTCCTCTACACACAAACTGCTCGCACATGTCCCACAAATCCTCATCTGCATATAAACGCATCTTGACTTTCCCTACTCAATTCCAATTCATTGTTTATTTCCCTACTGTCGGTTTCGGTTTTGGCGAGAGAAGCCCATGCAAAACCCCACGCCACCACCACCAGCCACACACACCTTACTTGCTCCTTTCTATCTATTTGCCAAATGAAAATTGATTTCGCTGAAACTGGAATCCAATCCGAGGGAACAGATCCGTGTGTGGAAGTGAAGCATTGCTCATTGCATTGGATTGAGACATTGAGAGCGGAACACAGTTTCAGTCCCCCACATTGAAACAGGAGCAGAGCAAAGCCAATGCAGGAGAGTGAGACTAATAAATACAGAATTCAAAATATCCGTTACCGTGGCCTACATGCATGTGGGTATGGATATGCATGTGGATATCAACCGCAGGAAGGAGCAGAAAGGAAGGAAGCAGCTGCCTTTGCCTGTGGACGGAGACTGAAGAGCAGGTAGGGAAGCGAGACTCGGGGACTCGGGGAGATTGTGGACGTGGTGACGACGACGACGATGAAAAGTCCAAAGAATAAGCACATCCCAGGAGAACCAGGAAACAAATAAAATAGACTTTCCATTTCAAACTCCATTTTCAATTCCATTTCATTTCTATGCCACAGCCAGAACAGAAGATGAGCAGAGCGGATGAAGGGATGTGGAGCTGGGTGAAGGGAAGCACGAGACGTAGCCAAAGCAATTATATAGCCAACAACTAGGTAACTATAGAGCGGGACTGCGAATCGAGATTGCGAATGCGATTCCAATGTGATCCGATACTTATCATCTATTCACTGGAGACTAACACACGCATTTCACTTTTCACTTTTCGCCATTCACTGGGTGAATTACATACACGGACAGTCGCAACTCGTACTCCTCACCATCGCATCAGTCTGTCAGTCAAAGCGAAAGCAAAGGAAACTCGGCTCTTCAATTTCACACCTCATGGACCTGAGCAGTGAAACCGAACGAAATTATCCCAGCACTGTCTGCATCATCTCTATGGATCCTGTAGCTCACACAAATTCTCACAATTACAAAATCTGCCAAACTGTGTGCATGCAAGTCTTTTAGCTCTCGCTTTTAACTCCCGTCCTGCAAAAACTTTATGAATGAAACCCAATAACTAACACAAACTACCACTTTACTTTATTTGTTTGCAGTCCCCACACTGGAGAAGAGACCGTCTTCGCTTTTCCTAATACACCGCTCAAAACTTTACACAAGCAGATAAATCTATCCACATGACATGCCATGGCTTCCTGCATGTTTTTCTATTTCGCATTGTCCATTGTACACTTTCCGAATTGTCTTGGGATTCCGAGTGGAATTTTAATTGAGCTGCCGAAATGGATTGGAATCGTTCAGACCAGGGCAGGGGAAAGTGTATGTGCATGTGAAGTGGCGATAATGTGTGAGAATCGTGTAAAATAGTGAATAGAAAAAGCTGGGAGAATGAGATGAGACGAGTGGGAGA
The DNA here is from genome assembly GCA_036851915.1 of Ptenothrix huangshanensis. Classification (NCBI taxonomy): domain Eukaryota; kingdom Metazoa; phylum Arthropoda; class Collembola; order Symphypleona; family Dicyrtomidae; genus Ptenothrix; species Ptenothrix huangshanensis. The sequence continues at coordinate 7,292 of JAAXYX010005797.1, read as the reverse complement.
GTGAGTCGCGGGTTAATTAATGAGGCGGGATGGAATTAAATGGAATTAAGTCGTGTGGTGTGACGTGGACAGAGACAGACAGAGAGAAGGGAGCTGTCTGGCGCTTGGGATAAAACAGAAAGGACAAAAGTTAGTTATTGTGACCACTTTGAGTGGCCCTTGGGACTCTCCGCTCACATGTTTACTTTTACTTCTCACTCCTCACTCACTCCAAGTACTTTATTCTCACTCGTCGTCAGCACCGAGACATTTCTACACATCCAGCTAAAAGTTTTCAACAAGCAATTCACTCATACAAAGTCCTCATGCTAATGCGGCTTGTTCCTACACTGTACTCTGTGGACGTTGACGTGGACAAGAACATGGCTCCTCTGGCTTTTGCTTTGGCCTCGTTGCTGGACCTGGTTCTGGTCCTGGTGATCGTAAAGAGTTGGCAATGGGTCTGCTCTTGAAGCTCTTCACTGCTGTCATTGTAATTCTATTATTCTTATTGGCCCTTTCGATCCATACAAATGCACTTGGAAAAACGGCAAAAGCCAACTGAACCAAACGAAGTAGCACGTAGTCTGGCATGGCACATGATAATACTGGAGATAATAATTGCTTGGATTGAAAGCGGAGTGGAATTGGAAATTGAAATGGAAACTGACGCTGAGAATGAGACGTAGTAGATACGGGACTAGTGAGCTTTTTAAAGATATTTTCCATCGAGATGGTATCAGCCATGGTCGATGTGGAAATCAGCAATATCATTTTCCACTCATGGCAAGAATGATTTTCCTTCTAATTACGAAATAACAAGTGGCAGACTTTTCATACATACTTGGGAACCTGTTCGGGGGACGGACGCCGACGCCAAAGCCAGTTGCAAAAGGAATTTAAATAGAATCAATTCACCACTGCAGTGCTCCATCACTGATTTATCAAATGATAAACAGCGAGGGAATTCTATTCCAATACTAAATGCCTACTTTTGGTTGGTCTAAAATATTTTGGATCTTAGTATGTACGATGTAGGTGCTAATAATGAGGAGAGGCATCGAGTTAATAGCATGGGAATGTGGGTCGGCGACAAGTAGCAAGAACGTTTGGAGACTCGGTGAATCCACCGTAAGTATTTCCCACGCCTAGGTGTGTATTATTTCCCCTTGTTCCCACTTAATTGCTTCATCTGTCAATCTGATTGGCTTCCTCTTCCCCATTCGGCTCCATTCCTTGTTACTAGTGGCATGACTAAGTGACTACTTGGGACACTGATACACTAGGCGAGTGGATGACACAGAAGTCCAGGATCGGATCACAAGTCATAAACGATGCTCACCATCTGTAGAGTCATCTGAAGGAATTCATCGTGTCACGAGAGTCCTCTTATCTCCTCCTGCGGGAGATATGGCGGGGACGAAGTTGAAGTCACGAACGGCAAAGGCAAAACCCGGTTCCAGCGAGCACTCCACCTGCCCAGACAACGCAACATGCAACAACGCATCGTCCACATGGACATTATCGAAGCTTAACTTCGATGAAGACTTGAGCCATGTGCGTGCGGACGTGATCAACTCGAAAACCAAAGCCTTTGCCAAAGCCACGCCAAACATCTTCCCACTCCGACACACTTGTCTCCACTTCCACTTCCAATTGGCTCTTCACTTGACCTCGTTCCAAAGCAAAGACGAAATTGTCGTACAACTTTACTTGCAATTTCCATTTCAATTTCCTTCTAAAGAAAGTAAGAATTGAAACAGCTGCGCTGGCAATAACGCTTAACTTCCTACACAGTGTGATCGTAATCTCATGCTCTCCAAATTAAATCATGAACTCATCGCTGATTCTTTTTTCTCCTCGTTCCCATTCGCCAACACATAGACATTCATGGCAGGAAGGAGAATTGAAAGGTGTATAGACATCGAGGACAATTACACAGGCAGGATAGGTAATTAATAGTCTCATGTGGAAACCAAGAACAAAGGCAATTTAATGCAGTGTACCACTCGACAGTAATCGACAGAGAAGTGCAAGATTTTCCAGATCAATTTGACCTTTGATGTGCCGTGAATACTTTGCTAAATCTTCGCCAATCGTAGTCCATTCCCCTTGTTCTAGAATTCCCTAAGGGAATTTTGAAATAGTAATGATTTATTCATCTGGTTAATTAACGGCCATGTGACCCTTACAACCGCTTCATGCTACGTTGAAAATTATAATCATTGTATTGGCATCATCGATCGCATTACATTGTTTTGCCTGATACGAGTTTTTGATTTGCGATTATTGAGAAGCTGACAAAGACAAAATGATAGTACAACAGCGGCTTATTCAGGTTATCAGTTCCAAGAATTCATATAAGCTGGTTATGCGTAGTACTTTTGGGGAATATACGGATGCTTTAGCACACAAATCTCTACCGATATAATTATCCGTGCTCAACTGGCTTATTTGTATTTCCTTCATCTTCTTGAGCCTCAATGAAGTAAAACTAAATTGACGGTGGCGAAGGAAACTGGCATGGCTTTCCTTTGCTTTACATTCACAACGAGATCGTTAGAGAGAGTTTAGAAATAAAAAACATTCGGCGATTCGGGACTCAAGCGCATACTTCCATATCAGTAATATATAATCATAGCAATGACCGAAGGTTCAAGTACGAAGCAAATAAGATTCTCATTCCCAATCCCATCCCACTCTTCCTCTTCCTTTCTGCCCTATAATTATTCTGCAATACCTAAACAGCACATTCTTCTTCCAAGGAACGGCAAAATTCAAAAACATTGCAAATTATCAAAGTTTCTTCAATTATTCAGGGACTGTTTTATTTTAGTTTCCCTTACATTACTTACATGCTTTTCTGGAAAATGGAAAGATCGGAGAAAAACATAAGTGGTCCGGGTTCTGGTCTGGCGGACAAGTTAAAGAGATTTTGAAGGGGCTTAATTCCACATTTGTAACCATGACCCCTATACAATTGCAAAAATGTGCTATCTGAGTTTTTTCTTTATGAAACCGTTGAAATGGCAATGTATTCAAGTTGAAAGGAGAACCTATGGCCGTTTGGAGTTACACGTGTGCAATTATCTCTACATCCTACGTACAGTTTTTCTAAAGGAATTGCAAAAATGCTTTCCCGTTTCCCGAATACAATGCTTGTGTAATTATCAGTGTTCTTTGCCAAGCTAAATGCATTGACATAGCTGGAGTAGAAAGTTCGTGAGTGGGATAAATGTCGGAACTGTTGCAGTAATGGAGTATGGGGAATAAACATGGCAAGGCAGTTTTAATGATTGCTGCCTAATTGTCTTACTTGAGGGATGGAGGTTAGTTTAAAAATTGAGAGCCGGGTCTTTGTCTTTATGTCGGTGATAGTTTGTTGGTTAAGCGAGTGCTTGGTGAAGGCGGGCGAGGAGACGAGGGAAAGGAGATAATGTGGAATGAGTAGCCACAGGGGAAAGTGGAGGAAGGAAAGTGAAAGTGATGACAAGGGATGAAAGGGCAATAACTCATTGTCTAACTGTACGAGCGACACTCGCGTTTTGTCTTCTTATTTGTCACTTCACTTCCTTCCCTTCCACAGCACAACTCAGTCTCGTCTCCCAGCTCCAATCCTTTATTACTTGTTCCTGTCTGGTCTGGGACTGGTATGGTGTATCAAGTCTCTCTCTCAACTTTTTCCTAATGTGCAAACAATGCAAAGGCGAAGAACAAGTCAAAGTAAAAGCCACCAGGGCCAGTGCCAGTTCCAGGACTAATGCCAGCGAGGGAAATACCTCAAGGGGCTTTTCATTTGCTCTCATTCCTCCATGTGGTTATCGCTACAAATTATAAAATACATATAGAGTAAACAGTGGGAAATGCATGTGAAAGCAGATGCTAAGTGTAAATTTAAGAAAGAGAAGGACAAACTATGGAGTATGGAGCTATGAAGTATGTAGAAAGGATATGCAAGATAAAGATGAAGCCCTGCAGTAATTTATTTTACGAGGCCTCGTCGTCTCCTTCGCTCCCTCCACTTTCTCTTCTTCGTTCCTCAAGTTCCAGTTTACAGGATTGTGCCTCAGAAATCATGTTATTATTAAATTACAGTGTGGAGCATATTTGGCACTCTGCTTCACTTTCCTCGGCTTGGCTTGAGAAATGTCGATGCATTGAATGCGATGAAGCACGAACAATCTTTTATCATGTGCATACCTCCGCTTAACACCATACACGACGACGGCATATCACTATCAGTATCATCACTCTCACTGTCTATACAGCTCTGCCCGTTCCACCGCTACTTCGCCTACCTAAAGCCAATCTAACCAAGAAAAATGGAGCAGCTGCAAGCGGAATTCAGCCGAGCAGCAAGATGAATTGGAAGATGCTAGCGAGACTGCAGAGAAGAGGAGGGGAGTGATGTGTACATTCGAATACCTATGTATGCTTGTAAATAAAATGTTAAAGATGAAAGCATATTACAAGGAAGGTATGGTAGTTGTGCACCAGTTTAAGTTGTAAGTTTTGCTTGGAGTTGAGAATAAAGAGACCGAACAGACAATCAAAACAAACTTGGCTTCGGATCTGGCTTTGGCTGGGAATGCAGGGATAAAAAAGAGGATGGAGATGCTCATCGTTGAGTAAGAAGATGCTTATCGTATCGTTAGTTTAATTTAAGCAGCAAGTTAAGTTGACTAAATTAGGAAATGGAATAGAGTGAGGACGGGATCGTGATTATTGCGACTACGAATAACTACTCCACCCTATTTATTGCGGAGGATGCGGAAAGAATGGGAAATCGTGAATTTCCGAATTTATCTTGTGAGCTTCCCGTCTCATAACTCAGGTGCTTAAGTCAACGACAAACTGCTTCCACTTCCACACCAATTATTCCAAGCGATAAAAACACTTGTATGTCTCTGGAACCGGAGACTGGAGGGGGGGACTGCAGGGATGGAGACTGGAGACGAGAGCTTCTCTTGATACCTCTCTCCAGCGTCAGGTTGTCAGATTTGAAGATAAAGCAGCGTCCATTCCACTCCATTCTTTCTAGATGCTATTGCTACAGCGGAATCTTTTTCTCCTCGTTCTTCTCCTTGGCGTTTCATAAGTACCACAATTTGTTTCACAGGGGTATTATCTGCGACTGTGGCTCTGACTGTAATTATCCTCTTCACCCACATCTCAGTCCCACGTAACTTCATATAGGTACAATGCGTAAGCATTACCACACTAGACCGACTCCTGTTCTTGTTACACTCAAACGATTTTTAAACTTTCCATATTACCCGAAAGCCCCATGGGATTATTTTCCCATTTTTATCATTATGAATTACGACTCACTCTCTCTCGTCTTACTTTACTGTCTTCGATCAATCACGCTCCTTTCCAATTGCAATTCCATCTTGCGCTAGACTGTAATTATACGTATTTCATTGTTGATTGAGGTAAGCATGTACAATAAAAACAAATGAATTAGAGTCGGCCAAATAAAGATTCTCGTACAGTATTAATAATTATCGTGCAGTTCATTGTAAGAACAGCTAGCATTCATGTACTCAAACTATTCGTGGAAATTAGCATGAATTACCTGTGAACATAATAACAATAAAGTAATTACGTACCTACGTTAACTTTAAAGATTGGGGAATGATGGATAGTAAATTTTTACACCCAAATTTGATCAGATAATATTAATACCTACTTTATTCATCTAGTTGGTAATCGACCTCGGCCTTTACAATTCCTTAGCGTTACATTTATTATTATTTCTCTTAAAGCCTATTTTTCATCTCCTGATGTATCTTTCGCGTATTAGAATGCATAAATAAGATAATGTTATTAAATAAAACTTGACACTGTCCTCATTTGAGGACAATCTTAAAGACTCAGTGTATATGTATACGCCTGCGCTAAGGCTTGCGGTCAAATCGGAAACAATCAGTTTGGCAACACCAAAATGGCTAAAAAAATATGACATTTTGGCAGCACGTGTTATTTTGGATTTTTGCTTGCGGGCAAGATGTCAAAATGAAATATAATTAATAGTAAAACTAATTAAAACAAGAATTAGTAGTAGAATAGGTAAGTACCGTAAAACTTCTAATTATAGCCTGCCTCGAAAGACAGCCTGCCTCTTTATTTAGTCAGGTCAAATCCTTTGCTTAAGCATTACGATGACCACCACCACGACAAAAGTAAATATTTACAATGGTAGCCCAGGCAATATTTAGACGTTTTACGGTATGAATCGGATGAATCTTGGCCGCAATGCTTTGTACATAATAAAAATAAATCTTGTGACATAGAATTATTATACTAAAAACATTGAAAGTTGTTTCCATCTTCAACGCTTAATTTTAGATGCCTGGTAGACCTCCTTTCACACAATCAATGAGGTAATACTATTGCAAATAACAAATCTGAAATACTAAATAAAATAAAATAGAATATAGAATAAAATAAAATATATGAGGTATCGTTAACTTTTTTCCACGACATGTTACAAGAATTGCAGATACCTATAACTAGGCAAGATTGTTAGCAATACTTTTTATGAGCTTCAGAAAACTCGTAGTTTTGTATTTTGAAACAACCTTTCTAGTTTCATTATCACAAGTTTATAATTTCTTGATTTGATATGTAGTCGGGAACTTTTCGAACGTCGATTCGTCTCATAGCATTTCCTGTTCGATTCTAGAAGTAATCTTCAAACAGTTATATGCCAATTTTCTAGAAGTGACAGAATTGAGTTATGAACATTTTGAAAACGTCGTTGAATAGACTACCGTGATGGGATCTTACAGAACGAGTAAAAGTATTTAACTTGTAGACCAAAAAATCGTATATTGGCTGAAATGTAAACAGGAAAAAAAATAGTTAGCTGTAACGGAAATGTATCCTGGAGGCTGCGATTTTTGAAATTGGAATTGTAGCTTTTCTCGGCGAATCATTGCTGTCTATTCAAAACGTAATGATTAATGTCAAATAAACATAAACAGCATTTTCTAAGATTTAAAAAGCACCATTAAATGCATACTGAAATAAGGTTTCAAAAAACAGCCTAAAAAGCATAATGAGGTTGCAAAAAGCATAATTATAAACAGCTTAACGAGGTTCCCCAAAAAACAATTAAATTTCAGTCGCCTTAACTAAACCTAAACTAAGTAAGCTTTCGATCTGGATGTAACTTATTAGCCTCAATAGTCGGTGTCTGCATCATAATGCTTTCATTATTATATTTATATAGGTAAGTAACAAAAAATGCTATGGATTGAATTAATAATTAAAATACGCTTTTGAATTCGAAAGGATTTTTGCAGCAT
>JAAXYX010005796.1:0-10461 GCA_036851915.1 Ptenothrix huangshanensis | reverse complement strand
AGACATGAGAATCTATAGCCCAAAAAATTGCCGTACTAATAACGATAATAAAGAGAGTAGATGGGAGATTGAAGGGCGGCAGGGGAGTACAGTTACTTATAAATGGTTACTATAGTATCTATAATGCAGACGTTGATGAAAGTTTAGAAGCCAACGTCTTTTCAGTATGAATTAATTCGCTTGTTCTTGTGCAGATATTTAGAGGAGTATACGAAAGCTAAATACGCACAGGGTTCACGGTTTGGTTCAACTTCTATGAAAATGAGAATGAAAGTGAAATTCCTTGTTTTGCACCCTAAACAGCGAGTATTATTTTTCCCAGACTAGTACCAACACCAACACCAAGACCAAGATCAAGATACTTAAGCAACTATGATTTTGCTAAAGCCACGACGATCAACGTTAAGCACGTAGACCACTCAAGCTGGGCAACTCAGCATGACTTGCATTGCAATTTGCGATTGAGGCAGTTGGCCCGTCGCTATAAGAGCCAAGCCACTTTACTTGATAATGAGTACCAAAAAGGTAGCGCCGATGAGACAATTGATAATTTTAACTCATGAATGTAAGTGTTCCAGAGTCATATTAGTAGGTATATGCATACACTCCCTTCATTGAAGAGGATCAATGTGCACGGCTCTACGTGTGTCTTCCTTTCATCACCTCCTATCTCCCTTCGATTAGACCATCGTCCTATGATCCTTATGTACATTCTAATTACTATGCACAACATCAACACGATTCGAAATCGAGATTTTGTACGGAATCAGTGGAATTTTCCAGCAGAAAACGAACTTGTTGATTCATCATCCTCATTCCTCTATCACTTTCGTCTATCCTTGGATTTTAGATTTAAAACAGGATTCGCTTCCCTAGCATTGTATTGTAACATTATCATTCGCAAGTACGTAATTGTGGACAAATGTGCTTCTGCTTGGAATTGTGGCGAAGAAACAGAATGATTTCTGTAATCTTATTCTGGCAACTTAGACTCATTACACTTGTGTACTGCAGGTGTACCTACCTACTCCACGTCAGGGAAAAGATGAATACCCCAGAAATAAAAATTGTCTTTCTTGTAAAATTGTATAATCCCATATTTCTGGTTCTGTGGGTACACGTACAATTATTTAAACTGCGTTTGAGAGACAAATTATCCTTAAGAGGGATCGTTATAGCTCTTCTATCTTGTTATTTTTATCTTGCACACGAGTACATACACATGCCTCGATGCCTGTTTGACATGGGCTCGGTCACATCACACCACACCATTCCACTCCACGCTAAACCATTAGCCATTCAAGTAGCTAGTGGGTTAACACATACCGAGTTGCTTTGATTCTTGACGAGTGGATAAAAACCACAATTTTTGCAAAGACATTTTTCAATTTACTTTAATTGTCGTGTTTACCTTGTTCATTGCCAATGGTAATAATACGAGCCAGCAGGTCAAGACCGGTTCTACGTATGGCTACTACTACGTATAAGCACGCCTTGTCTTGTGTATGCTACACATACGAGTACTGCCATTACTCAACCTCAAACCGTGAATACTCTGGAATTGCAAACTTTTCGTTTGTCCGATCAGTTAGAGCCAGAATCAGAATCAGAACCAGAGTCAAAGGCGATGGCAAAGGATTCTATCTAATTCAAAGTTCAATTAGAATTCGAGGTTCTCATTTCCCTCTCAGCAGGAATTCTATAAAGCAACTAAGCACTCAACACAAGATTCTATCGCTAACAAGTATGGAGTACCTACAAGTAACAATCTAACCACAGCAGCAACACATATAACGTGAAATAACACAACCAATGCCACTGCCACTTCCATCACAGATCATTAACGGTTACTTACACTTACTCATATGTGTTTCTTCAGAAAGGACGCGGAATAGAAGCGAGAGAATATTATTGGCTCTCCATTGTCTACATGCAAGTATGGATTTTTCTTCGTCAGCATCATTCATTCAAAGTCAAAGTCAAAATCCAGTCCTAGTGTAAATGGGTGAATAGAAGTCTCGTAGAGTCATAACGGATTTGACAGATCAGATCCCTTCATTCGGAGACATGCTGTTTAGTTATTGTTTGTGTATCGCAGTATCAATGGAATTATGCTTATTACTAATGCATATCCGGCATAATTAACGCATGGGCTTCGTTAGCAAACAACAACCAACCATTCAGTACCTAGTACACCTAATTTTACATGTTCCAAATTCCAAGTCGAGTTTGAATTCAAATTCAAATTCAAAGCCAAAACCAAACCCAAGTCCTTCATCACTAACGAACAAACAAATATTTATTTTATTCCCTCAGTCAGCTCTCCTCAGTCGTTCAAAAATAATTACTGTGTCAAGTTCATCGATCCAAAGGAAACTTGATGAGCTACTCGATGTATGTATCTATACAGCTTTTGCCTATCAGACTGATTTGGATTGAGCTACGTTGAGGAGAGCGGGAGCCCTTGCCCTTCTCATCAGTCTATGATGAAACACAATGTACCCATGTGTACAAACACAACACTCACGCTCAAATCAAATCATTCACGGCAATTCATTGAGGAACGCAAATGGAAAATAAATAATGGTAACAAAACAACAACTTACCATCGACAACCATCGTATAGAGAAGCATAGCAATGCTTAGCATCGTCATCGTCAGTCAAGTCCAGTCCGGTCTAATTGTAAATGATTTAGTGATTGGATTCGTGCTACATGCATACCTATATCTACTGCGTATAAATCACGCAGGTGATCAAGGAGGGAGGAGCGCCATGTTCTATGATGGGAAATAATTGATAAAAAACTCCAAATCAACCTCTATATCATTATTATGATTATCATCAATTATGATTGACAAGGAACAACAACAAGTAAGTAGCTCCTGCATTTAAATTACAACAACACTAGAGCCTGCTCTCTTGTTAACTCTAATGAATAATGATGTATTGATTGTAATCGTTGCACTTATATGTAATAAAGCATTAAATTCCATTGCATGATGAATTGGCTAGTAACAACATGTAATGGATACAAATAGGTATTTTTGTACAATGAAAACGGAAAAGGCAAACGCAAAATAATCCAGTTGGTTGTAGTTGTTCAGAAATTAGAAATTAGAACTAGAACAGCCTTTTGACTTTACCTAGGTGTATTCAATTTAAACATTGGCTGTTAAATTATATGTACCTATATGGACATATGTAGGAGCATTGAAACTCTATCCTCGACTTGAATTACACTGACGATATGAATTCATGACTCAAGAGCATGAGAACCTTAACGTCATAATTGGCGATGATTAGAGTGTCAGAAAGATCATCAAGTGGAATCAAGTATATAAAGGGTAATCATTTACAGCCTACTAATTTAAATTTAATGAGTGACGTTGATGACAATTCAAACTAACGTGAACACATGTAATTACGCTGGGCAGTTGCTCTTGCAGTTACTTTACTACTGAAATTCCCTACCACGCACAATAAAGTGTCTTGTCTCGTGCTAATATCCCCATTGTTTGTGTTGTCTTTCTGTTTACTATTAATTAACCCATGACTAATTTCGACTCGAACTACCCAAGTTTTTATTTATTTTTTGCTATTAAAGCCTTTTACGAACTACACTGATGATCATATGGAAAGGTTTCACGTTTCACCTCTCGTGTCTCTCAACAAAGTATGTGCATATCGAAGGAATTAACTCAACCATCAATATTTAAATCCATAAATCTAACCTTCTACCCACACCGCACCGATGCGAAGGTAGATTCATACATATGTATGTGCCTATTTACCTATATGTAGCTACTTTAGGAGGGATGGAGGTGGAATTGACCCTTCTATTAAATACGAATTACATTTTTATGACAACTCTAATAAAATTTTAAGCGTAATATGACTCATGGCGAAAGGAATGCTATAAAAGAAAGATTTATGGAATAATAAAACTTACATATAGGCAAACGTAGGAGGAGGGAGAATTGGATGAACCGATAAATCCATGAGGAATATATATAAGGACCTTTCTAACTGAGTAAACATTTGTGTAGCTATGGATGATATGTACTTAACTCTGGCTACTAATATAGTAAGAAGCATTTATGTGGCAGTAATTTATTTGTCGTTTTTATTGTGGCCCTTTAACCTGTAGCCTGTACCGTGTGGAGGGAAGCTGAGCTGGAGTAATAAGAGTTGCAAAAAAAGGCTAACGGAGGGCTATATATGACGATGGAATATGACAATGGCAATACTATCGCTATTACTCTATTTATTCACTTGAGACATATTGCTTACCTTTCAATTTCAGATTGAGATTAGAGAAATTATTGGAAGCAGATGGTTGACCGAATATCGAGGAAAGAGCGGAGAGGCGACAGAGAACAAGTTGCAAATGGAAGATACAAGAGTTTGAATTTGAGTAGCAGTCGCGAAAAGCACAAAGACTGACAAACACCCTTCGAGATAGGATTATACACTGGCTTGACTTAACTTGTCTTCTACACAGCACTCCCAGACCAGCACCAGCACAAGTTACAGTCGGAAATCCAACGCTATCTCAATTTCCTTCTCGTGCCGACAAGAAAATAGATTAGTACTTGACAATCGAATCACATTCAATTGAGCACTGACAAAAAAACGAGGGGAAATGCTCCGAGGAAGGCCGAAAAAGTTTACTCTGTTAAAGAGCCGTGTACATGTTTGGGTTTCTCAAGTTCAGGTAAACAGTGCAGTGGACATAGGGTAGAGTGGGAGTCGAGTACAGCACACAACGCACGATTGGAAGAATTCGTTCAATTTAATGCCGTTGTTGAATAAACAAAGATACTTATTCGTACAAACGATAGACAATGTCCATCCCTTCTCAGGTAGCATGTACACCGGGGAAATCAAGTGGGAGATTCTGATGCAGCTGAGACACCGATATCTTCTTATTTCCTCCTGCTTAGTTATTTCCAAAGTCGTAAGACAACTCTAGGCCGGATGATACGCGGATACTTTAATACTTCGCTGGGGACTTAAATTCAAAGTAATTTTCTTTACACTTTTCTTCTCCTACCATAAGATTGTCCTTCTCTGCTTGTAGTAACATTGAAACTGTATTCACTCCAATGTAAAAATACACTTCTTCAATTACTCGGGCAATCAATCCACTTTTGGAGTAATTCTAAATACCGGATAGCTCTTTCTCTTACTTTCAATTTCCACACAAGTGTTTAACTAGTAATTAAGTGAAGCAGCTAGAGCAGTATTGAGAATTGAACTGAACCCCTTTTTTTCCTATTGGAATTCCGGAGCAGGAGTAGATGCTTGTGATGGAAGGAGATTGGAATGCTTCTCCAAAGACCGCTCCTGATCCTGCCACTGCACTTGTGAAACTGAATATGTGCCACCGGACCGAAGAAAGGATTATCTTACGATTTCTCCAAAGTCTAAAGTGAGTTAAGTCTCCGAGTGCCGGTTGGTGGTTGTCGGCAGCATACTGTATGAATTGAAACTTGGATCGTGAACCGAATCCCAAATTGTCAATGTTGAGTGCACTGTATGTAAGTACCTCCAAGGTAATAGTGAACACAAGGAGTACCAGTTAATAATTCTGTATAAACAGCACACACGTCTGTATGAGTACTAGCAGGTACTTGTTGGTTATAAGTGTATCCCGGTTGGTTCCTGTGGCTGTGGCTGTGGTATTGCAAGACAGACCAGGTCCTTGTGACAACGTGAGGGAACGACGGGACTCAAGAAACTGTGCAGTTAGAGAAGGGAGCAAGAGAGAGTCTATTTACCGAAAGACTGACTGTTCATTTAATTTCCCCTTATGCTCCCAAGACCAAGACCAAGGTAGGTAGGTTCCTCCTTTTTACTTTCTTGAAGAGAGGTGAATTAAAGCGAAAGTGAAGGAACCAGGTCCAATCTCTCTATAGATTTCTCTATCTGGATCTACTGTGAGTGTGTGTGACTATGTTACAAAGGACGAGATAATTTATAACATTTTACCGGTAAAGCCTCCAGTATCTGTAGTTGTTAATCTCCAGTTTCAGTTGCTCCGTATTTTCACTTTTTTTCAATTTTTCAGTTACACAGTTTTCGGCTGGACTCCACATGTACAGGACAGAGACGTAGAATGGACAGACAGATGGTTGTTCTTGTTTGTCGTTCCGTAGACCGTCCAGATAACTCAATGGTGATGGCGATAAGTAGCTCGTGAAATAGAACAACACATAGAAGATAGAGAGAGAGACGGGGGATGAACAAATAAACGCTAACGTTACTGCATTAACGCGACCGGTTCAGTTGTTCAGTAACTTAAGGTAAACGTTATTGGGAAAAGTAAGAGCTATCGAACGCTTTTTCGAAACTCTCAGACTCTCAGTTGTGTTCGAGAATGGGTGTAGTTGTAGTTGGTTGGTGGCAGTTCGAGAAGGCTGTTGAGCTAATAAGTGTACATACAATGCACTCGAATATCGGTACAGCTTTTCTTTGTCTTTCCACAGTGAAGAGTGGGTAGTCAGTCAGGAACGATGTTCGCATTCACATTGGCCATGGCATGTCGTCATTTCATCTTCGTCTTCGTCTCGTTCCATTACGTGGTGCTTCGTGCCATTGGAATTGGTATTCTTGATCTAGGTAAGTACAGTTTATTTTGCTTGTCGTGACACAAGACAGACTTTTAAGATGAGTGCTTCCTTTCTCTCTTGAGTGACCACAGTGTGATAGCTTTATAGTCGTTTCATTGGCCTGGCTGGGTTCTTCTTTTCCACTCCTCCCTATACTCCAGACTATTTTCCAACTTGGCTGAGGAATGAAAATTCTTCCGTGAGGAGACTTTCGGATGGGTTGTGTGTAGGAAAGTGAGCTGAAACTACAAATACCACAAGAGGCAGATAGTTACTGATGGAGTGTTGAGGATGACCGTGATGGCGAAGCTAAATCCACCATGCAATGAAGAAAGAATGTAAAATCCTTTTATGTTCCATAGTGATGTTGTACGAGTAACAGCCTTGCTTTTTCTTTCTAAAACATGCGCTTATTATTCCATGTATGTGTTCTACCCTCGTGTCGTCGGCTGTTCGCTGACCATTACTTTGTTATTATTGACACAGGAAGCTTGACTGTATTGTTATTACAAGTCCGAGACAAGAGAAACAAGAGGAAGCTGAAAAGAAGCACGGGTAAGAAGAGAGAGAGTACAAGTCCTAGTCCAAGCTCTACTTGTAAGCTGGAAGTGAATGTGCCCTGTCCATACAATGGCGAAATGGTGGTTTGATCTTTGTATGAAATACGACGTAATGTCAGAGACAATGACACTGCTGAAACTGATGAATCAGTGAGGCCATAAAAGTGTACTGGGGATACAGAAGAGAGTTGATGATCAAGTGGACTTTCGACGAAGGAGTCAAAGTTGAAAGAAGAATCGGAATCGGAATCAGAATCAGAATACAACTGAGAGTATAGGTTTATATAGTGACAGAGCAACCGCACGTTCACTGTGTCTGTCTTGCCTGGAACTTGTGAAGAAACTAGAGACTGGCGAATGTTTTGGCGAGTCTTTTTACCTCCCATCACCATCAAACCGGAATACATTCACGCACGCCACTTCATACCATAAGTGCCATACCAAACCATACCACTCCACTCCAATCCACTCCAATCCAATCCCATCCAATCCAACCCTCACTCGTGGATCCCATCTCGATATATCGATATACACATCCGTATGTAAGCTAGTTCAAAGCTTCAAACATTTCCACGGTTTCACTTGGCTTTGACTTTGGCTTTGTTTCTTTGCATTCTTGTAGTTAAAAGTGCATGGTATGGCCCCAGTCATGGAACAAAGCAGAGTACAATGGAACAGGTATAGCACCAATACATATGTTTATTAGTACACTGTCCTGTTCCTTGGAAAAAGAATACCAACATTGCAGTGATTAAGATGGGTGCCACAACCTGCTAGAGATGCAAGATTCGAATGAAGTTTATAGTCTCGCGTAGAGACTCAAAACCTGTAAGAAAACGTCTCTAAATTCACTATTGACGATAATTTTTTACTTATAAAATTATTATACGCATCATCAATTTCAGAAATCAAAATAAACTGTAGATCATTTTAATCTTTCTGTTTTGTAGCCCCACTTTTTAGTTTCCAAAAAGTCGATTTTGACTGAATTTTAAGTCTCGAAATTTGGAGAACTTTGGCGGTGGATTTTGAGACCTGAGACTTTTGAGACTCGAGTGCCTCGGGAATTACATCTCTAAGCTCGTTCTCTTTGCTTGCCTTTGCATTGCATTGGTAAGGTTAGTTATCAAGTGGGTAATTCAAAGACTGTAATTAATGACAAGTTCCTACGATCAACCAGAAACCCAGATAGCCATGCCAACCAATCTGTGCATCTCTTAGAATTTCATTTGAACTGTGGCTATCACTACGAATTCCGATTCCAATTCTGCTTCTGTGTAATAACAAGTAATCCTTTTGCAAGCCATCTTGTAGAAATTAGAAATGAACCGACAACCCACAGACCAACTGAGGTATCCAGGGATTTAGCTCTGATGTCAAATACTATGTAACAGCACACTTGATCGATGTTGGCACCTACGTACATATGTACTGAAGTTAGATGCATATCTATACATGCACTAGGTTCATAACACGACTTTGGTTTCTTAATTATTTAAAAATAGCCCTAAGGAGAAACGCCACACTCTCGGGTACGAAGATAACTGGTGCATCGCAATCTCAGTGGCAATCGCAATGGCAATTCCAATGCAATTATATACTCTGTTACTGTGAGATATGGCCATGGCGTGGCGATGGCATGGCTTGTAGATTGTAATTGGGCTTGTGTTTAGATTACAGTTGTACTTTCAATTTTCAATTCAAATTATTCCTGGAAGATACGCGCATGCATGTGCATGTACATATGTAACACCACTGTATGTTTGTACGCTCGAAAGAGCAAAGCACCTAAAAGAGATTCATGTGTGGCATAGGCAATACTTGTCGTGGTATTTGAATACGCTGAGCCTGCAAGTAACTTGAAATGCGAATAAAATAATATTGCATTTCTTCACATCTTTTCCGTCTCCGGCAAGACGGGCGGTATACAGAAAATTATATGTATATAAAAACTGACTAGTGACTGCTGACTGATTACAATGGAGTGGGAGGATTACTTTCGATTTTTCCCTCGATACTTTGTAGTTTTCTTCCCCATTTTCAATTTGCAATTTGCAACATAATAATCATCATCATTGGCAACTCATAAGACGACGAGATATGGCAGTTGAAAGGAATGTTAAGAGTGCAAAAGGGTAGTTCTGGGAAAGTTAACACCATAATGTGCAAAGATTCGGGATTTGTTATACTGGTTTTTATTCGTGTTTAACTTATAACTGACTATACATATGTAGTTAGAATCGTATACTCCTCAACATTCGGCATCCGACGTGCCCAATTTTCTACTTTTTTCGCCTATATTCATAGATTAGATATGTAGGTTACTTTCTACTCTATACTTTTCTCGGTCTGTGAGTCAATTCGCAGAGACATTTTTAGGAAAGATTTCATTCGTATCGTATCTCTGTAGGATTATTGGCTGGGTATGAGAATTCTCTAATGTATATTAAGCTTTTATTACAGTTGCCTTTTATTAGCTGTGGGACGATGTGCCACCATTTCAACATGTAGGCATACATCCGTGTATCTATGTAGTTAATTTTTTTTAAATAGGTATCCTCACGATGCAGTGCAGCGCAATGCGATTCATTCACAGGGTTAAGTAGGAGTTACTTACTTGACTCGCAAGAAGTACGTAGGCAGCTATGTCTGGAAAACAAAATACATTTCGAATGTGGTACAATATTCTTTGCTCTATCCGATTCCAATCCATGTCTGTGCATAATATCATAGAGGATATGGGTATAAAAGTGCAAGCATATAATATTCGTAACTGCGTAGACACTGCTACAAGTATAAGATCCACGACCACTCCTGGAGTTGCTCTTTCTCTTGCCGTTACGCAAAGCATGAACAAAGTTAACTAAGTTTTGTTCCGCACTATTTCTATGTACGAAAACACAACAACAACCGGAATAAATTCAGCCCGTGAATGCATGATGATCACAGAGGATCAAGAGCCGAGGAGAATTCAGTAGACATAGAAGCACAAAACGGAATTCAATGCAATTCTTGCCCATTTCAAAGAAGCAAGCTTCAACTTGAAATGTTCAGCGATCTCTCAACTCTTTGAGCATTCCGGAGCAAAGTAAAATAAAAAATACTCCCACCACACCATTGCACATACATCTTATGAATCCATAGTCAGCCACTCTGTATTATGCAATGTGCATATCATGTATTTATTATTCGAATTTCTATCCCTGTTGCATTACACTTTCGGCTCCGGCTTTATCTATACTTTGCATGGCGATGGCGATTACCCTATGCTTATATATCTTATGTAGAT
>JAAXYX010005795.1:0-10463 GCA_036851915.1 Ptenothrix huangshanensis | reverse complement strand
CTTAAATAATGTCAAACGGAATGGTCAATTCGTGACTAACTGAATCCATTGGCCCAATCGAATCCGAAACCAAAGATCCATCAAAACAACAAATAATGATAGTTATTAGTACTAGTTTAGCTCAATAGAGGATTGTACTTCTGTACAACCTACTAATGCGCATGTCAAACAGAAAACTCTTTTTCCGACTTGATGCTTTTTTCATCTTCCACAAAATCTTCATAAACCTACTTGAATTTTCTGAATCTCCGCTTGGTTTTTAAAACACAAACGGATTCAGAATAAGGCTAACTCCTGAACTAGAATCTATGCTTGACCAGTACTGTTCACACGTTTTATCTTCATAGCCCACGTCATCAACAACATTGGGTGGTTGATCGATTGAACTGAAATCTAATAATAACCTCGTCAAGTGGACAATACTGAATCCTCATATCACGACCAGTAGCGGCAAATGTTTTTCGCTTTGACCTGTTCTTGTACTAACGCTTGGTGTTCGAATAACTTGGATCTGATTCGAGTTGAGTTGCCGAAAGAGGCCTTCATCGTTGTCGAATCCCACGTGCTGCTGGATGACGTTCAACAATGACGCTTACGGGTTTCATTAGAGGGGAACTGACTAACTTGTCGGAAATAATAATTCATTACAGCCGTAGCTGGTCTACCCACGTTCGTATCCTCCAGAGAATAATCAGAGTCGGTGTCCTCACGCGTATTCCTCATGACTATGGCTGCAACTAATTCCCCAGTTAAATAAATTATGAGTTCACTGTGACGATTTACATATATACTTTCTCCAGTGATCGCTTCATTAATTCAATATAATTTATTAATTAAGGTAAAGTAGGTAACAACTAACCTAGTAGGAGATCAGATGACAGAAAAACCTGATGGCAATAAATTTCAATAAGTAATAAAAATGGCAATAAATGAAAATAAATAAATGGGATGGCAGACAAAATATATAAGATTTGATCTGCTTTATAAACGATCTGATTTATTGTAACTCCGTTGGACGTAATTACTAATATACTAATATAGGTAAAAAAATGTAAAACAAATATTTGAAACTCTATCTGATGATTGTCATTGAACTAATAACAGTTAATAATTAATGGTTAGATCAATAAAAACATAAAATAACGAAATCAACGATTCTTTAGCACTCCCCATACGAGCGTCGACAGACAGTAACTAGTTCAATATAACATTAGGTAATTAAGTTTAACTCAACTTCTGAAGGACAACTAAATTAACATAATTACCCTAGTGGCAGGCAAACCATCAATAAACTAAACTAATAAGTATGTTTAGAGTGCAAAGCTACAATTATATCTTAAGCTAATGTTTTAAGTTGTTTCTTGTTATTCCTAACGTTTACACTTGTTTGGATAAATATCACTACATTTAACGAAGAAATGAGAAACAGCATTAATTATTTTTGTCACAGATTCCAGAATCTACATGGTCTATTTTATATTGTCAATACCATGTATTACTACAAGCGCAACTTAAAGTCAATATCTCAAGTCTCAACAACTATCATCTTAAATAATTACGGATCGTGATCGTGTTTGTGACATGCTCCAATTGAGCTGGATTTAAGTCCCAGATATTTTCTAATAAGATGACGACCAAATTCAATTAGCAGGTCTAAAGACTAAGAGTTCTACTACAAATATTGCCAAAACAATGACTACACTTATCGTACTCATCGTATGTACAAATTATATTATTCAAATCAACCTGTCAAGCCAGACCCAAAAATTCCTCTGGATTAAGTAAAAGCGCGTCATAGTCGTCGTCTTCTAACTCACGGATAGCGATACCCACATGGGGAGGCAAAGCAGGAGCAACATTTACTAGCGCTTCATTTGCTTGAGCTCCACGTGCTCGACCTTCATTAGCTGGAGCTTCATTAGCTACAACTTCTATTACTGGAGGTTCTTCAGTGACTTCGGATGCTTCATTTGCTTTCAAAAACGGTAGAGATGGAGTCATTATTAACTGCAAACCTGGCAAAGACCGCCCACTCCTTTCGTTCCACTGATCGTGTGCGTCGTCCGAATCAGAATCAGGTTGCGGTTTAGCATTCCAGGGGAACTCTACTGCATCATCCACCGGAGCATAAGGCAGTAAGTAGTTTTTCTTTTTTGATTTGTGTGAATGAGCGGGACTCGGACTGAACAACTTAGATGCCGCTGCTGCTGCTTGCTGCTGTTGAGAATGCCTGTGTTCTTCATCTGGATCATGTTGTCTTGTTCTTCCATAGTTGTATAGACGGGATTCCGATCTGCTGCTTGAGCTTCTTGTGGCTGAACTGAAGGGCCTTCTCTCAGACTCTTCCGAATCTGTTTCAAGTGGATTTCTCATGGTTTGGGTTCTTTTTCGGAACGTGGAAGTCCAGCTGCAAGATTGATCAAATCTTAATGTAATTTTAAGTACCTACATATGTATCTGTGTAAACCTTGCCAGATCAAGTTGTTACTAATAATTTACATGCAAAATAGCATTTGTAAATATTAACTTACATTATGAGATTGCAGTGTCAAGAAGGACTGAACTTGAAATATTTTGATTAGGCCTGTACTCCGTCTTCCAGCGTTTGTGTTTTTCTACTAAGGCGTAAAATACGGTAGACTGTATTTTTAATTAACTAGACACCACTGAAGTTTTGTTTTGTTTCATAAGTTCAAGTCTTCAAGTTAAGTTTATAAATATCGTTTCGTATTTTTAAAGTTCGGTAATATGCAACAATTTGAATGTTTAACAATTTATGTAAATCTAACCAGCGACTAAATACGAGCTCTAATTATGTATAAAGTCCTAGAGTCTTTTGTAAAATGCGGAACATTGCATTAACTGTTCTGTACTAAATAAAATATTAATTACATTTTTTATGTGGCTCTGTGTTAAATGGATTAGTATGTAATATATCATTAGGATTAGATTTCCTGTTTTGTTTGAGCATCCTTGGTGAGTAATTACATATATATAGTTAAAGATAATACTAACTAGTAAGATCTAAAATGCTACACTGATTCTGTTGCACAGTGACTATGATTTATGAATAATTACAACAATAATTTGTGCCGTTGCCGTAATTAGCTTTATATTTTGTAGATTCTTGCTTTCTCATGCAACTAGCTTCACATTCACCGTGATGTTAAAGGACCTGATTTTTACGTTACAAGTTACAACGATAAAAACAACACATTGACGACACGTTGATTTAGGGTTTTTAATTTTTGAAATTGGATTTCCAAAAAAATATAAAAAATTGAATTGAAATTTGTTTTGTGAATAAGAAAATTCTTACAACAATCTTGTTGTTGCTATGGTTTTTACGTAACACTTTTTTGAACCGATGGCGCTACCTCGCTTTGTGATTTAAGTTATAGAACCGATTATTATAACATTTAAAATCGTTGTAAGGAGAACTTTTATGTAAATGCTAGTAGCAGCAAAAATCTTCTGTAAATTGTATGTACCTTCAATAAATACCTCATTTTAGTGTTGCCTTGTATTTACCGTTATTATGGTGTCAGTAGTAATTACACATAATTATAATTACAATATTTCTCTCCCTCTCTTATAGTCCTATAATTAGTACCCATATTCCTCATAGCTAAGCCCTAGGAAAAGTTCGTTAGCAGGTTTACAAAATATCAAAGGTAACAATTTATTTACCAAAACATCGCCGTCACAGATTTAGTTTCCTAGGTACAGAAATGAACACGTGGTTTGTAAATGAATCGGTTGCTCGTTAAAAGCTATTTTAACGACAAAAATTATTACTTCTAAATTCTAAATAATATTTTGCTCATGATTTTGTTTCCAGTGTTATACATTTTAGGCATGTACATAGTTCTTATGTGCGATCATCACTATCACGCATATAGCCACTAAAAAATTCTCACTTTCAGAATACGTACCTACTTTAATAAACTATCAACAAAGCTTTTTTATTTATTCCAGACACAGTCAGGTATGCAATTTGATTATATTTTTCCATCAAGTAAAACTACCGTCAAAAATGTGTTGATGTGAGAGTAGAGAAATTGTGAAGCTTTAAAATGCTCATAAACTCGAATACAGACGAATAAAATGAATTGTTGTCTGTGGATTTATGGATTTGGGATTATGAGTCAAGTAAAAGCAAAAGAAAACAAGTCGAGGTCTCCTTATTTCAAGAGAGCCAACAATAATGAGTAATAACAGCTCTCAAATGCCATTTATCGTACCATCATAATTTGTGGTCCAGATTCGATGATTAATTATTTTGTATTCCTCGATTACTCGTGTTGCGGGCCAATTCTGTATCAACACTATTAGTAGCCTCTTCTGGTTTAGGTACTTCGTTGGATTTTAAAAACGTAAACGGTTTCATGATGTGTTCGATCCCTCCTAGTGGGCGTCCGCTCGTTGCATTCAATGTATGCTCATTATCGTTTGAGGGCACAGAATTAGTGTAAGGAAGCGGTTCGTCGTTTTCGTAAATGAAACTGAAATCAACTGTATCTCCCAACTTAGCGTAAGGTTCCTGAAATTGTGGATTCACGGCCACGGGTTCCTGCGGAACGGCTGCAGATTCCAAATGTTCAGTTATATTATTTAGTTTATGCGCATCCATGAGTTCGAATTGGCCTATGATGATTTCCAAAAGAAGACTTCTTTGGGACTCCGTGATACCATCGCTATCCAGTAAACGAATAGCTTTGTCCAGTGGGGTATCCGGACTTAGGGCGCTCGTTGCAACGGGATGGTTGATACTATCTTCCTCCCATTCCGAACGCTCAGCTGGATTTCGCATGATAGAACTTGAATGCTTGAAATTGAACTAGATAAATTTAATTTCAATTTTTAAACACTGCATTGCGATGACCCCAACAACTTTCGAGTACTACGTATAAACACCTGATATACCAAAAATTGGTTTTACTTACATTCTAATTAACAAAATCCCAGGTAAGCTGTGCTCCAATCACTTCGAGATCAAGTTAAATTCTAATTTCTTTGAGAGAGGGTACTTTACCAGGTGTCAAGTTCCAACTAAGAATATTTCTGAGCACACCAGGCTTATCAAACATGCTTTAAGACTTTAACACTGGATATCTGAAGTTAAACACTGCCATGGGTCCAGTTAGGCAAGGGATTCATGTAGGCTTTACTTCGCAGATATGCCTGTGTGTAGTACCTTAACGAAAAGCTAATGTTATTTCAATGATCTTCGTAGTAAAACTAGTGTCAATAACCTTGAATGGAAACGACCCTAACTTTAATTTTAGTAAAGGAAACCACTTTAAAATGCATTATGAGGTTATCCCTTTAGATGCGAGGACGCAAGGTACCTTCAAGGATGTTGTTCCTGGACCTAGACAACGGAATATATCGTAGTCCAAGAATATGCATATTGAACTTTTGTTATTGAACTTTATTGTCAATTCTATTCAGTTAGTAGCTTGTTTTACAGAGAGGACATATATATATATATATATACATATTTTCCAAGGACAAGTATGCTTAAAATTTCAAAATCTTCAACGAAATTAAGTTAATGTTAGGAGACCTCTCTTAAGGTAATTGCTTAGTACTGGTAAGTTTCGTTTAAAAAGGGTTATAGCGACAAAGTATAATGCAGATATATAAACACTCATTGTATCTCGTAACTTTGTAGGATAATACAAAATGAAGATCGTGTAGTAACAATCAGTGTAGCAATTGGAAGCTATGAATATGAAAGAACTATATATTAATTAATGGTGCAAAGTGTTACAAACGTTGTTACCTACCTACATACATATGTATGCACATTCCAGGAATTATCATTTATCTTGAATAATAGTTTTAAATCTAGTGGCCATATGCGGGACTTATTTAATGGTCCATTTATTCATTAGGTTTGAATATAGTCAAAAATACAAAATCGAAAAAAATCATTCCCGGGTAAAGTATATATATACCGCTATTTCTAACAGTGAAATGTTGTTGTTAATCCTTAGTATTCTTAGCGTTCAACCTGCTTGAAAATCACAGTAGTTCCATGTAAAAAAATCAGAAATTCTGGAGCTATGAAGATAAATAATGGAAAGAAAAAGACAAAACTAACTTATTTTTTCAACCATTTGTTGTTCCGAGTAGGTTCGCGCTATATATTCTATATCTAGAAGGGTAACGTATAAACAAGACAACCAAAAAGCATAAAACTGACAAATCGTAAGCAATTTTTCATTTGCTTACTCGGATACTATCCAAACGCAACGTGGATTTTATTCCAAATTGCAACAAATCGGTTTTCACATAAAATATCATAGGTAAGCATAAAGGAAAGATTATTGAGCTGAAAGATGCACAATTTTGGAGACTGTGAATCCTTTGGCACATACTGTTCTTAAGCGATTCAGTTCTAAAATCAGAATATGTATGCATTATGTATGAAATATGACTAAATATCTCACCCTTTCATTATGACTCTTTTCGGATCCGGCTTAAAGCCGGAGCTGTTGATTTCCACTCCGTCCATCTGCATATTTGGTTCACTATTTTGTAGACGTAACTTTAGAAAGGAAGGACCAACACGTTTGATAACCTGTATAGTTTTCCGTCATGATTGGGTACTTTAATTGTGATGCCATGAAAAAATCCCTAAAATCATTTAATATTAAAAGTATAGCAAACTTACACTGTAATTATGGTTAGATTGACGGCGAAGTTACTGCAATTGCTGATTAACCCTTTCACTTACATTTATCAACCTGAAAACCACATTTGATATAATGTGAGCTACTAGACTATGACTCATCCATGTAATAAATCTTCTATCAAAACGCGATAATGATAACACTTCAAATGTCACAACGTCAAGATGTTTGAAATTAGGTGTGCATATCGTCGTTGAATAACCAAAATATGTTATGTGAAATGTTAACAGCATGGCACAAAACACATTTTTTGTCTTTCAAGAGGCGAAATTTCGACTACCTATTAAAAGGGAATAGGGAACTTGACATTTTGCCTATTCACCCACCATAGGCGTTTTATATAAAACAATGCTATCGGAATTCAGCTTGCTGGATAATCTCAATAATAAAATCCAATTTTAAATGTGATTTACACGTCGGGTAATTTGCTTACTTGTCAGTTCCCAGTTCTTCTACTATGGTTTCTAGATAAATCAGGATGTAGATTTTCTGTATTTTAATGAATTTGGAGCTTAGTAAAACTAATAGGCACGATCAAACAGCATGAAAAAAGGTCGGAACCTTCATCCCCGTTTTGAATTACGAATGAAAGACCTCTCAAAAGACCCCTCAATTTAATGATTTTATTGAACTGCTCGTATAATAGTAGCACAAAGTGAATTCATCATAACTAATAAATTTAATATTGTACGAAACTGTCAGTGACATACTATTTGGATTTGTGGTTAGTGCGATCGTAAAATTAAAATTTTTCAACCATGAATTACGAAAAGGTGTCACAGGCTCTGGAGTCACTTGGGCTTAGTTCACTCTATTTGGCGAATTTTAAAGGTAAATTAATAAACAACAATAGCCGTAAACCCGATCGCTCTCAACGCTGTTTTTCGCTGGTTTCCGTTGATTTTTCGAGAAATTATGCAAACCATTTTTCAGCGTATGCCTACTGTATCCATGACAATATATTGTGCGAAAATCAGCGAAAATGTTCAGTGAGAGCAAGCGAGGACGATCGGGTTTACGGCTACTATTTTGTTAACTAGATCTTTAACTTTGAACGATTAAGAAACTAATGAAAGCATACAAATGACTGAACTTTCTTATACAATTACAGACAATAAATGCGACGATACTATTGTTGCGATGTGCTTAAGCAATCCATTAATGGCTGGTAGTATAACACAATTAATACCCAACGCAGATCACCTCTCCGAATTCCGTACAGCTTTCACAAATGAAAATAACACAAAATCCGATTTGCAATCAAGCAGCACACCGATACACGCCAATACTGGATGCCCAGATGACGAAGATATTGCCATTGATAGAAATAAAAATTTCGAACTAGAAGCCGAAGCTCGAGATTTAACTTATCAAATTAGGGAAAATTTTGAAGAAACTCTAGACAAACTCGTAGAAGAAACCACCGATTTTGAAGTCGAAGGAAATCAAGAGAAGGTTAAAGCAAAAGACAACTTTTTATCAACAATCAAGACATTTAAACTCAGCGAGGGTTTCACAACGACCTTAGTGGGAAACCTTGATAAGAGTATCAATCAATGTTTTGAGAAAAAGTTAAAGAATTTTCGTAAACGGCAACAGATGGATAAAAATAAGGTCAAGACTGCACTAGTGGATGCTAATAAAATGTACAGACAACAAATGGATACTCCATTCTCATCCACAAAGGAATATCTCCCCGATTTTCACGATTTAAGTCAAACTATAAAGAATGAGATTATCAAACATTGTAAAGAGGAATTTGATTTGACACCAAAACAAGAAATTGAATTAATGCAAGCCATGAAGACGATCGAGAAGGAATATGAAGACAAGAATACTTTAAGAACTCCTCAGAAAGATGTTGCTATCGGAATCGATCTTGGAACTACTTATTCCTGCGTCTCCGTATACAAAGACGGCCAAGTTATCATTATTCCCAACGAACTCGGTAAAACAACAACTCCAAGCTACGTTGCATTTCGCACGAATGGGTCACGGGTTGTTGGTAGGACGGCCAAATGTCATGCTGATGAAGATCCTGAAAATACTGTGTTTGACGCTAAGAGACTCATTGGACGAAATTTATCAGACCCCATTTTGAAAAAAGATATGAAAATATGGCCCTTCAAAGTAGTCAAAGCCAGTGAAGACGTGAATAACAATAATCACGATGTTCCTAAAATCAAGGTGAATGGGAGAACGTACTTTCCGGAGGAAATTTCGGCAATTGTTCTCCAGCACATGAAGACGATAGCGGAAAACTATTTGGGTAGGGAGGTTTCAAATGCTGTAGTGACAGTCCCAGCTTATTTCAATAGTGGACAGAGACAGGCCACGATCGATGCTGGAGAAATTGCTGGACTTAAAATTTTAAAGATAATTAATGAACCGACAGCAGCTGCTATAGCGTATAACTTACATCGGACTGATGACTTGGAGAGAAATGTCCTGATCTTCGATTTGGGAGGTGGCACCTTCGATGTTGCTGTACTTACGATGCGCGGAGGGGAAATCAACGTGAGGGCTGTAGGTGGAGATACACATTTAGGTGGGCAGGATTTCGACAATGAACTAGTCAACTATTGTTTCAAAAAGTTTAAGGAAAGATATGAGAGCGATCTGTTGAAAGAGAGTGTACTGAATTCCAAATCTAAGTCGAGTGCTATTTCCAGGGCTTTGAGAAGAATCCGAGTTGAATGCGAAATTGAAAAATGTAGTCTATCATCAACAAACAGAACGAAGATTTCTCTGGATGCTGTTTATGAAGGCCACGACTTACATGTCCCCATTACTAGAAAGCAATTTGAAGAATTCAACGAAGAAAAGTTCCACAATTGTATAACAATTGTGAACTCTGTCATTGCTGACGCACGTTTAACGAAAGAAGAAATCGACGATGTAGTTCTTGTAGGAGGTTCATCGCGTATTCCAAAAGTTCAGGAAATGCTCTCCAACTTATTTGGGGGGAAGGCGCTGTGCAAATCCCTGAATCCCGACGAGGCTATTGCACACGGGGCAGCTATACAGGCGGCAATTCTTAATGGCGAACAGGCCCATTGCTCTAACCTAAGTGAGCAAGTTTACTTTGATGTCACACCGTTTTCAATTGGAGTTAAAGATGGTGCTACTGGAAATATGATTTTTTTCATCAAGAAGAATTCCAAGATTCCATGTGAATTTGAGCAAGTTTGGACTAACTCACGGGATTATATGACGAAAGGCTCCTTCGAAATTTATGAGGGTGAGGACCCCATCGCTTCAAAGAATCACTTATTAGGGAAATTCGAGCTGAGTGACATCCCTCCTAAAAAATCTGGGGAGGAGGACATTGTAATCACCACGAAAATCAATGATGAGGGCATTCTTCATGTAACGGCCGTTGTGAAGAGTAACAAAAGTTTTGCCGCCATTACTATCTCCGACAGTCGGGGAAGACTTAGGAAGGAACAAATCGCTGAAATGAAGTTACAACCTAAGTTGCAACTTTCTTCGGAAAACAATTGAGTTTACGCTAGTGCTATTGATCAAATTACAAAGTAATGATTCAGCCTAATCAAGTACATACATGAAGTAAAAGTCCATTGATAATTATAATTCAATGTTTAATTCCTTGGAACTCAAATGTAATCAATAGCCCGAAGTTAGTGTGGGAGGTTTATCCTTGATCATTATTTAATTTGAAGTAATTGATTGCAAGAAATGTCTACAGCAGATAATTTGTCATTTGTCATCGCCTGTAATAGTTTGTGTTCAGGTGATTAC
>JAAXYX010005794.1:0-10466 GCA_036851915.1 Ptenothrix huangshanensis | reverse complement strand
CGGAACTAGTCGGAAATTCCCGTTCCGAATGAAGCTCTACCTTCAAAAAATGATCGACATTTTTCTAGCTCGTATTACACGAAAGAAGTCGGCGGAAAAATATTTTCAAGAAGTTTGCTCTGCTATTCTATTACCTTGGACAAAGTTTATTGCCAAAGCTGTTGGCTATTTGGAAATCAAACACACACCAGTATCCAAGGTGCTTGGGTTGAAGGAATTTGTGACTGGCAACATCTTAGCTCCAAAATTAAGCGTCACGAATACAGTACATCACATATTAAGTCCAACTAGGTATTGCACACCTGGATGAAAAATAGGACACTAACTGCTGCACTTGAATCGAATATTCAGACCGAAGCCAAATATCGGAGTCAAGTTTTGCAAAGAATTTTTAGGATAATTATAATGTTGACATCTGGAAACACTGCACTAAGGGGCCACCGGGAAAACATTAACGAATCCAATGCAGGAAACTTTCTAGAAATTGTGAAGTTATTGGCTCTGTATGATCCAGTGTTAAACGATTTGCTGAATGACACAAAGAAAAAAGTTATGTACTTAAGCCCAAGAATTCAAAACGAAATTTTTGCTCTCATTGCATCCAGAGTTAAGCTTAATATTGCTACACAGGTCAAAAAGTCAAAACATTTTTCTATTATTGTGGATTCTTCCCAAGATGTGAATAAAACAGAGCAAGTGAGCATTATTATAAGATTTGTTGATTTGGACTCATCATGCCCATCTTCCACCATACAAGAGCGATTTCTTGGATTTTATTCTTTAATGGACCAAACAGCAGAAGGGTACGAAAACAAAATATGTGAAATTTTGGAAGAAAATGATATTGATATTTTAAATTGCCGTGGTCAAGGATTCGACGAGGCTGCTGTCATGAGCGGAATCTATTCTGGGTTGCAAAAACGAATTTCGGAACGAGTCAAAAATGCTCCGTATGTTCACTGTTGCGCCCACAACCTAAACTTAGTTTTAAGCGACGCCGCAAGTTTCAATCCAAAAATTAAAACGTTTTTTGGGGTAGTTCAATGTGTTTGTGTTTTTCAGTTCAAGCGTTACTAGGTGGAAAGTTTTAGGATCTAATGAATTGACATTGAAAAATCTTTGCCCAACACGATGGGCATCCCGTCATGATTCAATTTTTGCCATGAAATCTAGATGCATGGAAATTATAAAGGCACTGACAAATATTCAACTTACATCGTCAAAAAAAGGAGAAAGAGATGAAGCTGATAATCTGAAGAAACAGATGTTTAAATTTGAAAATATTTTGAGTCTGATTTTGTGGGAACAAATTCTGTCCTGTATAAATGTTGCCTCACAACTTCTTCAGAAAGTAAGTGTTGACTGGCATGGTGCAAAACGTGCCCTCCAACACAGTTTGTTGGAAGTCAAAACAATTCAGTCAAGCTTTGATGACATTTACAAGTCAGCCGTTAATTTAGCTGAAAGTTGTGGAATAGAGCCTACGTTTGCACAGTCAAGAATCAAATATCGCAAAAAGCATTTTGACGAGCTTCAAGTTGATAAGCGCCTAGAAGTCATTGAAAGCAACTACAAGTTAAGCGTATTTTTACCAGTTTGCAATTGCTTGTAAATCAACTCAAAAACCGTTTTAAAGGATTTACAGAGGTTTGTGAAGATTTTGCCTTTTAAGTCCCTTCGCAACTGCTGGATCCAACAAAATAGGATCATAATTTAAGGTCTGCGAATCATCTGTGCGCTAAATATCACGAAGATATATCTAGTGACTTCCCAGGTCAGTTGTCAAGCTTTATAACTTGTTTCAAAACAGAACATTTTGATAACGTTAATGAAATCTTGCTGCGGTTAAAAGAAGCCGACCTTTCAAGTTTTTTTCCTGATTTAGTTATTGCGTTAGCATTGTTTTTAATAATTCCAGTTACCGTCGCAACAGCCGAAAGATCCTTTTCTAAGCTCAAAATCATAAAAAATTGTTTACGCAATTCTATGTCTCAAGATCGATTGTCAAACATTGCAGTTTTAAATATTGAAAGAGAAATGGTCGCTGCGCTAGATATGGATGACCTTATACATGCTTTTGCGCAACAGAAATGCAGGAAGAAAGTTTTTGCATAATCGTTTGTAGAAGTAAAGTTGCTAAGCTTCGGTGTTAATTTCACTTCTTCTTTCTTATTGTACTAAGTATTATAATATATTGCGTAAGCAAGTGTCTATGAATGGATTGTAGTATCTACATTGAAACTTTGAAATAGTACTTAATTAGAACTTAGACCAAATAGTACTTAGAAATCGAATCGTATGTAGCAACGTTATGTAGTAATTAAGTAGTTCATGTTTCGTATTTTATTTTATAGCTATAAGTTGCACATGCTTAATTATCGTTTAAACTGCCCTATTATTGGTGAGATATATTAAGGTAAGATTTTGTACTTGAATTATAAGTAAATGAATAAAGTATGAGATAACATGTAAGTTTCAAGTATTTTAATTACATAATAAAAATGGCCGTGAAGGATGGCAATATGCATAGTAATATAGGTATATAGGGGGCCTCGAAAATCGTCTTGCACCCGGGCCTCTTGAAGTGTTGTTACGCCAGTGCACATGCGTGTGCGCTACACGTGCGAAAAACCATTTGCCTGCCCTCATAGCCTTGCCATCGGAGGGGCAAAGTGTCCGCCAACATTTTCCACGAAGTATAAATTGCAAACAAACTGCAGGAAAAATCATCCGGAAACCGTAACCAGGAGCAAATTCCCATCCACTTTTTGTTCCAAAACATTTTTGAATAATTCCAAGTTACAAGCCCACATTATGACGCATACTGGAGTATGGCCGTTTAAATGCACGCATGAAGGCTGCAAGAGAACTTTCTCATTAAAATTGTACATGACTGATCACTTAGGCGGCATACATAAAACACTTAACGCAAACAATTCAAAAATCGAAACACCACCCCCTTGACGTAACGCACACGTAACGCTTGGTCAGTACCCGCCACCTTCCTCCCGTAACGCAAGTATCTTCATTCTTATACACGGTTGTATTTAGTTTCAAACATAACTGTGCAAGCTCATAGTTACGTATAAATCGATACAGTTATTTAATTCTGACGCAATACCGTTTTTAAACCATCCTTTGAACCTTTGTTAGATTTAAAAAATAGAGATATGCGCTCCACTCAACTAAACATAGTATAAATTAGTCGTTAAATAAGTTTATATAAATATGGCGATGCTGTAATGTGGAATTATTTTAATATAGAGTTATGCATTCAGCTAAGAATATTGATTTCTGGTAAAAACACGCAACGTTAAAATCATTCATCATAGTTAACTTTGTTACAAACTAAATAAAATATCAAATTCTCCCTCCACACTCACATTTCTCTTTATGAGTGTAACTGGAAACTGCGTGAGCGGTTTCAGAAAGTAATGAATCAGAGTACAGTATCTGTTGTTATTGCTGTTGGTTTTTGGATTTTTTCAGTAAGCACCAATAGAAAAAAAGAATTTAGAGGAAAAAAAACGATACGAACCTACAACAATAACGGCTACTACGCTACACTACCTAACTTTTCATCCAAATTATAGCCCGCACAGAAATTCTTACACACAACTTACCCTAGTAAGTTACCCCTAACTTATCTTACACTAGTAACCAGCATCCAAAACAAATTCCCAAGAAATTTATTTTTTCCGAGTATGACTTGGAAGGAACAGAGACGGGCCAAGGCAAGTGCCTACTGAAATAGCCCGGTCGTGTCGTATCTGTTGTTCTAGGTCTATATCCGTCCGTAATCGTGTACCCAACAATGAATCCTTTTCCAGTGGGATAAGGAAATAAGTCCGTTTCAGTGTTTGGTTCCAGTTTCAGTGGCAGTTTCACTTCATTTTCACCATTGGGTCCAGCTCACCTGGATTTTGTACCTCAGTTGCAGATCGGTAAAGCTAAGTGTCGAAAATCAAAAATTATTTATTCCATGGTCTAAGCTAATACTTTAGCATTCTAATTGCCACGCTGTGAATGATTTTTGGTTTTATTTTCTCTTAATGATGTTGTAAATAAATCTGACAAATTTTATGTTTCATTATCAAGCTGAAATTGTGAAGCGAACAACGCAGTATCCCCTTAGCTTTGGAAGGGCAGAACAATAGTGGACAAGTATAGTCAATTCAACTATAACGCTTATCAATTTAACTGTAGTAAACTACTAAGCTCATCTGAACTGCAATGACAGTTTCACCTATCAGTCTTAATAAGTTACAATTTTATACTTTTTGGTTTTAATAATTCAATTTTTTTAAAAGCTTAACTAGTCTAAATATTATATAACATACATGCAATGCATTTCAAACGTGATAACCGTACGTCTTTAAATAGTTCCTTAAGAGAGCTATGTACAAAATGAATCAGCAATTTTAATTCCATTTAAGCTGAAGCACAGCTTTACTTTTTAAACATTTCCAGCCTTTTCCAGTTTTCTTGCATTGGTTTTTTAAATAACCATTTAACAAACTACTGTTTTGACTACTACTTGTTAGTGCTCTCAATTCTGACTTATTA
Source organism: Ptenothrix huangshanensis (assembly GCA_036851915.1). NCBI lineage: Eukaryota > Metazoa > Arthropoda > Collembola > Symphypleona > Dicyrtomidae > Ptenothrix > Ptenothrix huangshanensis. The sequence continues at coordinate 5,900 of JAAXYX010005794.1, read as the reverse complement.
TCTTATTGCATTTTACAAACAGCATCCATCCATTTAACAACCCGATTCCATACACTATACATTGTTTTATTTAAATGCGAGTTCACCTATGCATGAGCTAACCTATTGGATGAAGACTACATTACAATTGTACTAAGGTACAATTTTGTTTTATATGTATGCATGTATACAAAGCACAAGTTCTAGCAATCACGTTTAAGTTTAACGCTGTTTTTTCGTGATTATGCAGCTCCGTAATGTCTCTCTTTGTTGGTATATCTTATTCAGAAATGAGTAACTACGCACGTTCGAACCTATCACTAGTAGGGAAACCTTGGATGGCGTTACAATACAAATAACTTCCAATTACTTTTGAAAGACTTTAACTACTGAAGAGTAATACTCATAGTTGCACAGCTATGGTTTAATTCAAAAAAGCAAAAAAATACAATGCTGTTATTGCTGCAATCGTGTCATCAATTACCATACGGGTTTCAGTTACACATGGTGTATTCGCGCAAAGTAAAAATACCTGTGTATTTAATTATGTAAAAAAACTAATCGGATTGACAAAAAACAAAGTATATACACACGTGAACCTAGTAAGTATTACTGTATTTCAATTAAATTAATAAGCCATTGATTTACAATTACCATGGTATTAACAATTCGTATTAGTACAGCGTACAAATAACTTAATATTTATCTGATTTCAAAAACTAAATTTTAGATTAAATGCATAGGTACACGCAATCATGTTCCATGTTGATGGTGTAACTTGAACTATTATTATATTATTGTAAAACCCTCTAATGGTGCTATGAATAATGACTCGTTTTATGTAAAATTGAAGGTCCATTTTTAATTAATTGATTATATGAATATGTAAGTCCAGGCCTAACACCAACATCTAATGTTGGCAGCCTCATGACTATAAAGAACAAAAAAAAGTAAATGAACAGAATTTTTGTTTATGAATAAAAATAAATCCAAATATGAACACTTGATTAGCAATTGCAGTATCTTAGTATATAAGTTGGGAATGAACACAAAAAACGTCCAACAAAAAGGTGCAACAATAACACATTGGTGTAAATCAATGAAGAAAATGAATAAAATAAAAATGACACTTGTCTGAAACTTAGACTGTAGATGATGACCTCGGCCTAATTCCATGTAATCCCAACTTGTTTGACACGCGTCAATTTAATTTCGACATATTGCACGATACCCTTTACTTTGTCAGTGCTCTTTCCCAATTTCAGTGGTGGAAATGAAAACATCTGATTGTTCAAAGTTACGGATATAGAAGCGGCGTTGAAATGCTGTAGATCATCGGAGTTTGTTTTCATTCAGCCGTAAGCAGCAAAATTTAGAACAACAAACAACACAAATCTTTTTGGAAGAATATCTGAATGCATAGAAATGTCCGAAACAGACGTTGATCTTTTGGAAATGAAGCGCTTTACTAGAGCCTTCTTGTCTGTAAATTTTATGTGTGTTGAATCATTTGGTTATTCTTTCTAGATATAGATGGTTTTATAGAGTGCCTCTTGATATACATAAGTGCCTCGTGAAATTTTAACCGCTAACGTCTTGGTTCTGGTTCGAGTATATTTATTAAGACAAAGCAACTAGGAGGTATATATTGATTTTAGCTTTACGTCCGTAAAAAATGAATATTTACTTCTGACGGTATAACTCAATATTAAATAATTCTACATTACATCATCATGTTCATATAACCCTACCATGCTACTTAAATTCAGTTTAAGCACTCTCATCTTCATCATCAACAGCATATGGCCGTACACCAAGTTCAATAGTTGCTTTAATATGTTTTAATATTATCAAGGTAATTCCGTAAAATGTGCAATAATTCTACGGGTGATTTTTTGTAGAGCAAATTGTCTGACCAGGAAATTATTAACGGTGGAGAATTATTACTAACCTAAAAGGTTTCTACTGCCATCATTGTTATATAAATTTAAATGCTATAGACATCACAAAGTGTGAGTTTGAGAATTTACTATTTTAGATTCTAAAATTCTAAATTCTTTATATATTTCATCTATTTGTGAAAAACTTATTATCTTCAGTGGTCATCCAATCAGATTAAGAGTGAACTAATAGTTGTAGCAAGTAGCTTAGGATTACGAGTGCATACTTCTATTAATCTACCGGGGAATTATTAGAACCGGGAAATTATTTCTATTCCTATCTCTTTGCCCCTGGAAATTATTAGAAGCGATGAGTTATTAGAGGTTAGGAATAATTGGAAGTTTTTCGGTATGTATTGATTTGTCCCGCAAATGACGACCCTCGCGCTGGATGACCTGAGATGTGTGCCCAGATGTGAATTCAATGCTGTGACAAATCATTGACGTGGCTGAACCCGCTTGGCATGCCGCACTTGAACGTGCGGTGTGAGAATGAATGTTGACTTGAGGAACTGAGTTTATTACCGCGATAACTGAACGGAGCCACAACTCACAACGGCATATTCTGCCCTTGTGAGTTGTGGCTGTGGCTGATGAAGGCAGGCGGCTTGAAGGAGTGTCCAGGGACTGCACACTCAGGGCCTTGTGGGATTGTCCACACATCAGTCGCTGGTCACTGTACCAGGTGACCATTTGAGCAAGGTTGGCAAGAGAGCGCTTGACCGTGCTCACTGCAACCAACAATCGTCTACCATCAACGTCCCGCCTGTCATTCTCATTTCACATAACAGTGTAATAAATAGCTTATGATGCATAAGCTGTTTTCTTGTTGATAATCACAGATTTCTTTGATGAAAATTAAAAATCTTCAAGAATTAGATGAAGAGGCATTTCCGGCGTCTGGGATGCAGTCAAATAACAGCATCACAGCGTTACGTAACGAGTTCAATACCCACCCCCTACCATATCGTAAAGCAAGTGAAACGCTAGGGTCAACTTACCTCCCCCTATCCCTGCGTTACGCGTTTTATGCATGCCGCCTTAAGAACCCCCACAGGACAGAAGTCATTTCTGTGCAACGGATGTGGAGCAAGTTTCTGGAAAGCAACTTCCTTTAATATACACTGTAAAGTCTCTTGTCGCATCAAAGTGAGTGAGTACGAGAAGAACAAATTCCTATGTCAACTTTGCCCGAGGAAGTCTCCGGGCAAGTGGGAGTTGAAGTTGCATTTACAGCTGCATTAAAAGGACCAGTTGAATAAAGCTGGGGAGGTGAAGAGCAGGAGAAAGTTGGCGTTGAAGCAAGTGCAAAGTAAAGGGAAAAGAGTATGAGTGTGAAGTGTGTTATTTAAAATGTGGTTCGAAGAAGAGTCTGAGAGAGCACGATGATACCAACGAAGAGGGCGAGATTGAAACCGAAACCGGAGATGAAGTTGAAGGCGAATGAGATTAGTGTTTGCAGTTTTTAAGTAGAATATACTTTTAATAACTTTGCGTTTCCTTTAAAACCGAGGAAAAAAATCTCCATTATTTTAAGCTTCACAATGCGAAATAATTATTTACATTAACTTTGGGGTTAGTTGCTAATTTCGTTTTTTATTGACTTTGATTTGCCTTTTAAGGACGGCTTATATAGGAAAAATAGCATGGTGCCTTATGGAAATAACATAGGGTCTTTGTCACTGTCGTCCTTAAAAGGTTAAACCAGGAAAATTATCTATAATTATATCGATATATTCTGTACAATATCATGGTTATTTATATGCAACATTCAGAAAATACGTTCGACTTGCCTTCATGCATAGTGAGTGTAGTTATATTAGGATTGGTACGTGAAGATATTTCTCTATGATAATTTCATCTCTGGTAGCCAATTCCTAAAACAATTCAATAATTTTTTAAAATGCCACTTAAAATTCAATTAAGGATTTCCGCAAACGTAAAAAAGAAATGGTAAAATTGCACAACTAGTATTTGCACTCGTGGAGGTTGATAATTATCTATTGCTTCACATTTAATGAGTGACAACGTTGAAATTCCTAACTAAAAATTCAGACCAAATCATCATCACGGAAGCCAAAACGATTTCAATCGTAGTTTTGTTTGCGCAGTTTTGTAATCCCGAATATATTAAAGCCAACAATTGCGATTATCAACATTAAAACTGACTTGGTTTGCTTATTCCGTATCTGAAACCATCTAAAATCATTATGGCACCAGTTTGATAATCTTAATTGACAAAGTCAATCTTCACATTATTTCCTTAAGTAAATGTGATTTCACAACCTCAACGGTTCCCATTAAATTAATTAAAATCAGCATTTACGAAATAAGTCCTTTAGTTTCGTATTTACTAGCGCTTCCAGGAATCCTGTTTTGGCGGAGTTTTTTTTACATTGAAAACTTATTTATTAAACAGTTAAATACAAATTATAAATTGGTCTTGAACCTCACTTATGGTAAAGTATCGAAGTTTAAAATACAAAGCTAATTTCCTTAAAAACTTACTGGCGAAAAAATTAAAAGTTTTGAGGAATTCCTCAAAAATGCTACCAACAAATTTGAATTATTTCAATAGTATCGCACTGCGAGTATTCACAACATTCGGCTTCCTTCCCTACGATTACGACGTCAGTACTGGAAGGCTGAAGATAAAAAAATCTTTGGAACTAAATCTCTTTAATCTGATATATTTCGTATGCTTCGTTTCATAATCCTTGTACTTACTTTTCCGTTTTGCGCAGACAATTATGGAAAGAGACAAAGGCTTTAATCCGAGCCATTTTTCTGTACACTGGCTATTTGTCATAGCCGTACTTGTTGTAATTGTTTTATCATTGGATCTGAAACTCAAGTGGCAGGAGACTGTTGCAATCGTTTGGAACGAGTTGGTAGAAGAGTGGAACCAGTTAGAAGCTAAAAGAATTGCCGGGCATAATCAACTTCGTCGCCGTTTTTCATTTCAATTGCTCCTCATAGTTTACCTTCCAGTGCTGTTCTATTTTTCACTGATATTATTTTTAGCAGTCCTATTTTGGGATCCCACACGACTCCAACTCATTTATTCTTCCGTTAGTCCAGGGTACCAAAATCCCTTCTCGTTCGCACTACTTACTGCATTTGAATCCCTCATGTGTTATATAATGATCTCCATCGCTTATTTCGAAACTCTTCTCCAACTCATGATGTTCTTTACATGCCATCTTATGCTAAACCGTATCATGGAATCTGTACTAACAGGGCGAAATATAAATCAAGATTACACAAAGCTACGCCGTTTGCATTTGTTAATCCAGCTATTCAATCGAAGTTGTTCGACGAGAATTTTTATTTTTAAAAACACATTGATTTCTGCGGCGATCTTTGGCTTGTGCTTTGCGATACGCTCTGACAAGAACATTCTTGGCGTTAAAGCTTTTAATTTTCTGGCAGCGTTCGACTTAGCAAAAAATGATGAAAAATGACAAGGGGAGGGGGGGTCTACGATGCAAAATGACGTTGAATGTCAAAAATTGGGATTTTTATTTTTTTTGAAGTTCAAAATACTTTTTTGTATCACTAGACGGGTCTATTTGGGTATGTTACTAAATTAACGTCATTGTTGGGGGGAGGGGGAGGAACGAGAAAAATGACGGAAAATGATTAGGGGTAGAGGGTTGGTCAAAAACGGCCAAAATCACATGACGTAATATTTGCATGCTCCCTTGTGAGGAATTAAAAGGTGAATGTATTCTTAGGAGCAATAATGCATCGCACTGCAGAGTTTCGTGTCCCATTAAGGAGAGTGTAGCGGAAAGGAAAAAATTCTTGTGTCACCGTTCCCGGGCAGGTGGGAAATGAACAGGCATTTGAAGTCGCATGCGTAGGGCAAGTGTTAGGGTGACTACGGTGTGAGGATGAGAGTGGTGGGACTGGCCGGAAGTCGTCCTAAGCTCTGCCGAGTAAACCGGGATGCAGTGTGGGGTGAGAGTGCAAAGGTGC
>JAAXYX010005793.1:0-10467 GCA_036851915.1 Ptenothrix huangshanensis | reverse complement strand
TTCCTAGACCTAAGAAAGATACCAATGTACTTAGCAGAAGCGTACCTGAGACTGAATTTCGGGAAGGGGGTGCTGCTTAATTTTATTGTGAATTTCTTCTTTATACTTTTCAAGACAAATTTTTCTAATTTTTTCTATTACCTACTTAATAATTTTACATGCATTGATTGAATTGTGCTTTCTGATTTGTTCGTTAAAATTCAGTCTTGTCTTCAGAGTAACATTCGAATTCATAATTTTCTGAGGGAGATCGGTGGAAGATTTTACAGATACTTCTTTAGAAACTCTTAAAAATATAATATGCATTTTTGTGAACATAATGACAAATATGTGAACGTTTTTCAAAAATCTCTGTCATAATTGTAGTTATTTTTGTTTGGCATTTTTTTCTTTAGAATGAATTGAATAAAGCTTGCTTAGTACTGCGTAATTGTAGTTTATATTTCTGTGATGGCCGATGCGATTGATATGCAATTAAAGTGCAGGATATCAAACACTTCTCTTTCTCTAGGATGAGAAAGTTTCGACCGAAGGGAACTCGAGATTGAAAACGATAAAAAATAAGCCACCGAAAACCCAGTGCGTGGTGAAGAAGGAAGGTTGTTTTTTAGTTTATCGGTAACGACGCAAAAAGATGTGTTTACTGTGGACAGACGGTTGTGTAAGATGCTCTGAAGTTGGTGTTGCTGGGAATTTAATGCACTCGAATTGGATCTCATTTCCAACCATCAGCTCAAAAGGGGAGAAAAAGTGTGAAGATGAAGGCAGACTTATTAGACGTACATTTGGTTTTGGTTTTTTATTTGGATTTGTGGAAGTAGAAGGATTTGGATTGAAGATTTGTGTGGATCATCTTGATCTTGTGCTTAACCTGCTTCTATAATTACACCTGCCCACGCTGTATGCAAGTCGGTATGTAGGTATTTTATCATTATGATTATTACCTGTGAACCAAACCTTTTGCTGTGATGCTAATTGCATGTTTCTTCTTTCTACATTTTTCGTTTGCGATTAGACCCATAATTATACTCCTGCCTTACCTTGTCTGGCATCGCCTGGCCTACCTTTTTTGTGCCCGCATTCGTTCCCTTCTCCACATCCAACTTCAAGTCCAAGAACATGTACAACTTTTTAAGCTCTCATTCGGACATCATCAAGATCAGAATCAAAAGCAATAGCACCAGCAATACAGCAAATCTGTCCGTGTGCGTGAAGGACTTGGTCGAATCAAATTGAAATGGAAAGCATTTGGATACTACTCGACGGTTTTACTCTGGGCCATAATATCTTGACACACTCAAGACTCAAGCACCTACTTGTCATCTCACACTAACTTCCATATTCGTGCCATAAATTCCACCAAAAAGCATTTTCACGCAAACACTTAAATATCACTCAGCCATTTCTTACTTTAAGGGTTTACGTCAGAATTTAATACGTGGTTTTGGAAGTGAAGGATTTTCAAACGGCTTTATTTTGGGAAAGCAGAAATTTGAAATGAGATTTTATTTAGCTAACGATTTTCTAAAGGTATCTGAAAAAAAAATACAAGAATTCCAAAGCACTATTATCTACGAAATTAATTTTTCGAAACCGCTTTAAACAAAAAAAATACATATTTGTACGACCGTTTTTTCATTAATTTGATGAGTATTTCTAGTGCTTTTTTAAAACTATGTGTGTGTAGTAATCATGAAATCGCTTTTTCTCAGAAAATCGAGTCAAAATTTCTCTTTAAAATAGTTTTAAAAAGATTCGTGTGGCTTGTTTCTGAAAGGAAAATAGAAATTGCCCAAAACAACATTCACAATTTTTAGGAAAACGCTGCCTTCGAACATCAAAACAAGTTCAAATGGCCACGCGGATGTAAATCAATGAAAACGGTTACTTCCACAAAGGATCACCAAGAAGGAAGTAGTGCTGGGCAGCAAATGCAGATAAATCTTTCACCATTTCGTCTTTACGAGATATTTTATTTTGAGCATTTTCAGCAGCAGCGCTTAGAGTCCTCCTATTTCTCCTGGCTACTTGTCACTCTGTGAAGAAATAAAATTCGAATAAAAGCAAGTACGTATGGTATATAAAAAAGTAGAGTGTAATGGACCTATGTATTTTATTTGAAGCAGGAATAATAATCTTAGGCGAAACAACTATGCGCCAGGATTTGATTCAGATTTGGATTTAAAAGTAGTGTAGCACTGGAGGGAGTTTGTGTGCGTGTTTCGAGTTCCCCTTTCGTCTGGTCTGGTTCTGGTTCTGGTATGGTATAGCCACTCTCACTCACTCACTCATCGTCACTTTTTTCTATTTTCAGATTTTTTTGTGGCGAGCGAGTGGTTTGAAATGAGTATAAAAATGCTGGTCCACCTTCCGTTCTCTTGCGTTCCTTACCGTCGTAGTCCCAGTCCCCATCGGCTGCTTGGTCTTGGTCTGGTCTTTAAAAAATGTGATGGACGTGGAGGCAGAGGATGAAGAGACGGAAGAGGCAGAACAGCTGGAAACCCGCATTCATTGCCTCTTCCCTCGTCTCGTCTCGTCTCGTTGCACCGGCAAATCAAATAAAAATCCAACGACACACAATCCACTCCACTCCACTTCACTCCTCAACCAACACTCCACTTCCACTTCCAGTCCCACACTCCAAAATCTCAAAAGTCTCAAGTCTCAATGGCCTTTAACTCAAATGATTGCGAAGAAAGAGGAAAGTAAAAAAAACCATGGCGATGATACGCAAATACAAAAACTCCAGCCGCCTACTACCACATTACCATTACCATCGTATTCACTGTGCTTCCCATCAATGAGGATTTAACACGAATTGCATTTAAGAAAAGTTTGCCTCTTCAACGACGATCATATTGTTTTGTTTATTCTTTTTGAAGGCAAAATCATGTATCTTCTAAATGTTTAAACTAGATCTTTTTTGCTACAGAATCGAGTGCAAATTCATTTAAATTATAATTGGCAGTTCAAGAGTTCCTGCAGGGGTTTGTTTATTCTATAGCCACTTTGCAAATGTTATACAACTTCCTTGAATGTTTTTTCTCACTTTGATCTTCTGGAATTTTCTTTGCAAAATTCTTATAGGTTATTTTTGGAAAGGTTCAAAATATGCATTAGGCTTTTTGGAGCAGGAGCAAAATTTAATGTTAAATGTTGCAAAGGCCTGCTTTTTGAAAAGGTACAAACGGTACAACTAATATATACTTTAGTTAAGTTCATATATAAACAATAAATGTTATATATGAACTTTTATGAAGGAACAAAATGTTCTATTGGCGTGATTTTGACCAAGGTGTAAAATATTCTAATGGCATAGTATTGTATTTTCAAAATACGTAGCAAAATAGAAGACAAAAAACATAGAAAAGATAAAGTACATGTGTAAATTATGTAAAAGGCATTAGGTAATAAAGAGGTTCCCCACTGCGAAGAAACATAGATACTTTTGGTTATCTTAATTATTTGCGTAATTGTTTGTAAAAAGATAAACAATAAAAATGCTTCGTTTACAAAGGAACCCGACGTCCCTAGATTGAAGACATTTATGGAAAGAGTTTCAAAGCTGACTACGAAATTGAGACAAAACTCACCCTTCGTAGTGCTAAACGTTCGCAGCTGTCATCTGACGGAATCAATGAGTAGCTACACAATGCCGTATAGTCATAGTTACTGTCTGTAATTGAAGAGTTGCCGGGCAAAAGGGACAACTTCCAGTGCAGTGTATTTGCATTTGACTTAATCCCTTTTGCCAGACACCTCTTCAATTCACTACGTAGGAACACATTAACTAATAAGAGTAAAATCAACTCATACTCAGAGGCTGTAATTACTCCAATAATTTATAAAACTGCAATGCGATATGCGATGGATAAGTTTTAAAACGGTAAATCCGCTACATTACCGTAGAGGTACTAATTTCTAATTATTATTAATTCTGTTATTATCTTCTATTGTAATTAATTTAAGAGTATGACAATACTGACAAAAACAGGGACTTTTGATTTATTTTCGGGTTTCCGACGATGATTACAGAAACAGGGATGATCGTTCGCTGCTGCTGCTGGTTAGTCTTATGTGCGTTTGAAAAAAGGATCAAAATAAAGAAGAAGCCAAGTCCAAGCTAGTAGTAGATTAAAAAATAAAGAGAAGTTCAAAATACTTCGACCTTAATCTTTGGTTTGGAATTTTGGGATAAAAAACCACTCAATTTTCTAAGACCAGCGAATTTTGCCATATTTTCAGACCGCGAAGGAATTTTAAAACTGGAAAATGTCGGGCGACCCGCACCATCACAGACGCAACGACTACTTGGCCAAACTAGGCTGCTGTTTAGACCTTAACCGCTGAAAATCTCAAGCTTCCTTGAATGCAGACCCATCGGATAGAAGGCTTTCTCTCGTCTTTCCCTCGATTCGAGTTTTATTCATCTAAGTTTTTTAACTGCGGTTAGAATCGAGTTCATAATTAAATGAAAATGGTGGTATGTTAGTAATTGATTGAGAATGTAATGCAAATGGTTTAGGACAAAGTTTTCGTGTTGAACACCATTCTAGTAAAGTGCCTCCAACTTGTTATGGTTTTAACCTCCGGTGTCTTCATGTACTGGTAAGTAAATCATTCATTCATTTGGTACAGTTGTTAATTTCACAGTCACATAATTAAGGATGGCTAAAAATTTGTGGAAGGTTCGGGCGTGGGAATATTTCTGTGAGGAATTTAAAACTAGAAATTTTGTATATTTCCTCCGAATGCAAAATATAAAGATAAAAAATAAAATGGTAAATAGAAAACGTGCTAAGCCAAACTCTTTAATTTGCATTTATATATTTCATTCCTTAGCAGTCTGCCAAAATCATTTGGAAAATTTTCATACTACTGGAGCATCTACCCAGGGTTTGTAATTTCGTGACAATATGTATTTGTTTTTACTTCATTCGTACAATTATGCATTCAATTCAAGGCTTTAGTTAACAAAACGCCGCCGCCGAAATGCTGCCACCAAAATACCGCCTGGACATAATGTTGCCGGACTAAAACGCTGCGATCCAAAACGGGTTTTGGTATTTTATTTATTTTTTAGGGATTTTCTAAGGGAGACATGCTCCAAATAATTACTTCAGTTTTGTAATTCTGTTTGTCCTACTTTGAAAAATTGTATATTGTGATAATACTACTTAATAAATGAACTAGGTTAAAATTACTGAAATGAGAGTAAACATTATATGTATAAATAACTTACAGCTTTCAATGATTCCGCAGATTATATAATAAAGACATTTTCCCAGTCTTCCCAGTATATATTTTCAATGCACTATTTCATTTAGGTGGTATTTGAATTTTCCATGAATAAAGTACCTACCTAAATATTAGACATGACACTGGTCGATAATCAACTAGATAAATTAATATTGTTAGATTCTGTTGTGAGATCAATAATTTTTGTTTTTATGAGCTGGAGGTGCAGCGTATTGCATTTCTGTGATTAGTAAATTATCATTCAATCAGTGAGATGCAAGCGAGAAAGAACAAGAGAGCACACGACGAAGCGTATGTATCCACGCCACCTATCAGCAATTGAAACCATCCATAGCAAGCCTACTACAATTTATTATAAATAATTTAAGGTTACAGGGTGAATAAAACAAAATAACATTTTACAACAATTATACTCTTGTAAGTAAAATCATAATTGAACAATTTTTCGTAACTCTCAGTGCATATCGTCGTTGAAGAGTGAAAAAGAGCTATATGCAATAAGCCCCATGCGGAGCATAATGAATACAAAACTCATAGCGATAAAATTGGTATTCTGCTTAAGGGGCCAAATGCATATACCTAGCTCTGTTTCACTCTATGTTCCACGATTTTATGTTGGCCTCTAGGTGAAACATTAGCAAAATTGTAGCTGTAACAATGTGTTAATTTAAGCATGTACGACATATGATTGGCATTTCTGTTCTTTCCGAATATGCGTAAATTGAAGTTATTGCTTCTTTTTCAAAATAAGTACTTAAATATAATTATAGCAGTTTTACTATATTCTCAAAATGCGTGTTCATGTTCTCGTTGTAACAAGAAAATGTTTCCAAATATTTTCAAAAAATTATTCCATGAAGGATGTGACCTGTGACTATTCTTATAATGCGTAGAATAGCTGTCATATAAGTTCTAATTTTGATGTTTCTGTTTTTTTAACAGTGAAAGGTCACGGACAGATAAGGTACAGCTGTTAGAAAAAATCAGATATCATTCTAAGTTCTGTCCAAAACTATCCCATAATCCACACTATGCCTGTTGATTCTCATTAAACATGCGAGCATCAATTAGTGCGAAATGCTGGACTAATTTTGAAACGATTGATTGCACTAAACTCAAAGAGCACGACATGTAAGTTACTTGAGTAGGTTAGTAGGTGGAGTTTGTTCGTTTCTCAACCCAGCACAATTCTCAGTTCCTGGTAATTGCTTTGTCTAAATAAGTAGTGTGTTATAATATTGTCTTTCACTGCCATACCACATACACGAACAACGGCAACGACTATGGCCACCCCACCAGATCAGATTAGATTAGTGACTCACTTTACTTAAACGACAATGTATTTCTATTACTCCAACTCATTGTACATATTTAATTACAATTACTCTAATTTTATGCGTACTACATACATACAGACGTACATACCGTAAAACTTCTAATTATAACCCCGGATACCATTAGAAATTTACCTCTTCTCCCCTGCCATCTTTAGAGGCGACTATCTTTTACTAACTTTAAAAGTATGCGGAGGAGAACGTTTTTAATTTATTTGAATATTTATTGATCAATGCAAATTACGGTAAAATTGATAGCGAATTTGAAAACAACCTGAATTGTAGTAATATTATTAATTCTCAAGTTTGCCATCAACAATAACAGTTTCATTCATAATGTAGCAGCTCTTCGTCTTCTACTTCATTGTCTAATGTAAATGCATTATTAAAATTGCCTCGATGTTGAACGAGCACCTCCAAGTCAGCTCGGCAGGGATTTCCTTCCATAGACTCAAAACCTCTGTTCCTTCCGATAATCCAATAATTGACACCGGCTATCTTCAGAGGCCCGGTTATCTTTATGTTTAATTGAATGATTTTCCCAGATGCAGTTACCTTTAGAGGCAGGCTATAATTACTAGAAGTTTTACGGTACCTCATTACAATGTGAGTGCAGTGCAGTGATAACGCAATCTACCGGCTTCGGCGTTCGGCGTTGGCTTTGACTTCGATGTTGGCTCATTCTATCATTATCATTGACTTAACACTTGAATTCAGTTCCATTGTGCGCGATTAAGATTAGAAACATAAAAATGTCAACTCAGTCTTGAATGAACTCATTGGTATAACGTTTAATTTATTGTATTCTTCAGGCAACTTGAACTTTAGTTAGAACCAGAATCAAACCCCCATTGATCAACAATGTTCTCACGTGCTTAATTAAATCTCTGACTTTATTACGGTCTAGTATACGGTATAATTGCTTATGACATACATATTTGGATGTATGTTCGTAGTCATTTACAAATTGCTTTTGTTCGCTGTATCCATAAATAATAGTGGTATTTATTGATTTATATACTATATGGCAGTTTCAATTATTTTTGATTCTATAAGTCAATTGAATACAAAGACAGTTTTTGATGGCACGAAATGGTAGCAATTAATTAAATAATCTCACAAAGTTTTTAAATAAGCTGACTTTGCTTGGAAAAACTGTTGTGTACATTTAAGAATTCTAACGATTATTGATGTTACAGTGAAATCTCGTTATAACGACACTCCAGGGAACCGATTTTTTCGGACGATATTGGGAGATGACGTTATAGACTCTATAACCCCCAACGACAGGTTTTTAGACGGGGAGGTTATGTGCTGACCTTAAAGCGAAATTGACGTTATAGCGAGGTTTCACTGTATATCGTTGTATTCCACGTAGTATATACAGATTAAAAAAATACAGATTAATTCAGTTGTTGTGATTCCTGAATTCCTACTAACTTCCAGTCAATTGATTGTTTGGTAATTAAATCTAATTTTAGTCCCTCAATTTATCACTCTAGGAAGTAGATCAGTAATCAGATCTGTAAACAAAGCGCATTATTTAAAGGTGAACTCATAATAGTAAACCGAAACAAAGGTGGAGCAAAACTATATTTAAGTTTAAAGGCTTCTTTTGCTACATTTCTTTTGTCTCGGTTTAACTTAACTTATGCAGAATAAATTCACCCAAAGAAATAGAATACCTAATTATGAATGTACAAAATGAAAGATAGCTATAAAATGAACTCATCTTGAAATAAAATGACTATATGTACAAAATGTTTAGACCAGGAAAAGCGATCGATAATAGATTAAGGAAACTTATGTGATTGTGTAACGCAAAGATTACGCGTTTTCCTTCAAAGTTGTAGACTTTGGACATCATTTTCTATGAAGAAGCACCTGAATGAGCGTCTTCAACATTTGAAATGTCATTAAAAATAATTCAAAGATTATTAGAACTACAAATTCCCATCGTTAGGACCTATAAGGAAAAATGCATTTTACTGATTTTACTACTAATTTTACATGGTCAAGTACACGTTTGTTCAGTGTGTAGGACTTCCACATGTGTAATCAGTGAAATGCTTTTCACGAACCGCTTTATTTTTATCGCATTTTTTCATATATACCTGAATTTTGGAAGGAGATAATTACTTTTGCGTAGGCTGCAAATACCGGTCCCAGATAATTTCGATTATATAATAATAAGTGCTGATTGCCGTATTGGCAGCGATAATTTAGATTAGAATTAGTTCTGACGTTAGTAGTCGATGAAGAGGAACGACTAAATTATCAGTGCTTCAACTATGAAGACGCATTGTATATTGTATTGTGATTTTGAATGCGAGTTGATCCGAGCCATCTGACAGTTGTAGATGCAACTCCACAATGGACAAGTACAAAGTGTAGTGCGTAGATGGGCAAGTTGAAGTTTTTTGCACTCAATTCATGGAAAAGTCCGCATGCTTGTGCTATGAGGAAGCATTCGCAAATGATGTAATTTCGTTGAGGGGTTAAAGTAGAGGTGGTATAGACTGGAAACATTTTACAAGAAATTACAGTAAGGGGAAAGTTCGGTGATGACGTTCGTTGTGGTTTGCCCGTGGGGTGATAGACCAGACGAGATGAGGAGTTGCGTGAGCTTTAGGATTTGGAAAGCCAGGCCAGAACAGGCCAGACCAGACCAGACGAAGTCGATGAGACAGAAAGACATAAAAATACATGGAGGATTTTGGTGGGAGTCGTAAAACGTTGCCGTACAAGTCTAGCAGGAGGAAAAAGGCCAAAGCTGCATTCGAATTAGAATTAGTGAAGCAGCCGTAGAAAGTAATGCGAGGCAAAGTAGAGGCAGAAGCAAGGTTTGAGTTGCACATTCTCCTCTCGCAACTCAATTCACAACGAAACGAAACTCTGCTCGGCTGCTCATGGGAAACCAGCAGAGAAACAAGGCAAAGGCTAGGGTCCCCAGCAGCCCTCATTACCAACCCAAAACACAAACCTGATACTCCCAGACCAAACATAACCACATGCAGAGCCTTATTGCTCCACTTCGGTATCCATCACTAAACTACACTAACTTCAAACGTAACCTACAAAGCATGGACAAATCAGAAAAACCAAAAAATTATTTATGATTTAGAGCATGGAAAGATACATACACCGGAATTCCAACACAGAGGTTCATTCTGAAGATTACTAAAAATGAAATAAGAACAAATTAAAAAGAATGTCATGCATTTGATGTCACTATAGTAAGATTGTCACTATAGAGATATCATGACATAATGTGACTATAAAAAGTGTGCACAAACATTTTTCGAATGGCGCCTTATTTTTACTGGCGCCAATAATTTCGTTCTTGAAAAAATACTCAATTACAGATTACAGTCATAACTACTCAAAATATTTGGATTATGATTCACAAATAATCGCGCTTTTGTTGTTAATTAATGCAAACGTTATTTTTTCCTCGTCGCGGTGGAACTTAAACGTCATAAAAATTCTGGATGTCGCTATAAAAAGGTCAATAAGCAGGGATTTTGTGTAAAGGGGATTGAGCAGTAGAATATCACTATAAACACATCGCTAGCAGTGTAGTCCCTATACATTAACATAGGCGTTTTGCCGGGGACGCCTTGATATGCCATTATAATAAGAATGTCACTATAAACGGTGTCACCATAGGAAGATTCCACTGTATATTTTTTTATTAGGCTAGTTTTAAATAAAAGTACATTAATTTTCATTACTTGAATTAGTCACACTTATGTTAGTGAATATTTCCTCATTCGAACTAACTGTTATTTTTAACATATACAGTGGAATCTTTTCGTAGTGACATCGTTCATAGTGACAATTTTGTTATAGTGACATACTTATGCGGTCCCGT
>JAAXYX010005792.1:0-10468 GCA_036851915.1 Ptenothrix huangshanensis | reverse complement strand
TATTTTTACAATTTTGAAACCTTTCAAAATTTCTTGTTTTGATAATTTTAAATTTTTCTGTTCAATATTTCCAGGACAGTGTAAAGTTTATTTTATTAAATAAATCAGTCTTTATTTGTCTTATTTGCAAGCCTATCAAGTATATCGCAAACGCATGGAAACAAACCTTTTAACTGCGAGATATTCGTTTCAATTACACCAGTTTTTACAGCGTACTATGTATTAGTATCCATGTATATATGTATGTACAAGGCGCATTCTCCTACGGTAGGAATAAGAATAAAAATTCGTATTCTGGAGCCGCCTAGCTTTTGGCTTTGGCTTTGGTTTTTCTTTTGCTTTTACAAGCCGTTGAGATCTTATTGGGGAGACAGATATATAATTACATCTATAATTGTATAATGTTTGCGTTGGAGAGGCACAGGAGTGCATGGGCAAGACAAGATCAAGTTGCAGGTAATTCTAGCACCAGAACCAGAACCAGAACCAGACCCACAACCAACAACCACAACCAACAACTAACCAACTTCTAAATCCGCCCAATAAATATCTGTAAACTACATTTTACCTATTTATGATGCGCTTTGAGTAACCAATCATGTAGCATATATTACCTGTCCAAGTAATCATCTCGTGGTGCAAGAAAAACTAAATGCATTTTGAATGTTTCCACCATAAAGATAATGTCTCTATGCCGATCCATGGAATTGTATCTCAGCCGGCGCTCAGATATCCTATCCATAGCAGTATTTATTAATTTCCTAGTAAATAATGGCTCTTGAGATAAAACTGCCAAGAATCAACTACCCATATGTCCTACACGTACTATTACAATACCCACTTTACCATCCCATTTCTTCACCATCCACATAAACCAAATTCCCAACCATCCAAGCCCAAGTCATAACATAGACAAGTACCTGAGTTAAGTGTAAACGAATCGACGATAAACACACACACACAAAGCAACCTCCAACTATTAGTCTAATCGTAAGCTCAACTCAACAGATACATATGTGCCATTCGTATTCGTACTCGTATTTGTATTGGTATTCGCAATAAGTGCAGGTAAAAATGCAAGGTAAAATGCCACTTAATTTTTTTCACTATCTGCAGCTCAGATACTTACTGTCAAATTTTACGGTCAAATTGGCATGAAAGTCATTATTATACTAATTCCTAAATGCTCTTCCAAAAGGATGAATGGAAGGGAATAAAGTGATGATTCTAAATGCATACATAAGATCGTCTTTCACGAACCATTGCATTGCTAATATGCATTATGTCACGGGAGACAAAAGGGCTTATTGGTTCAGTATTTTATATCTTTTGTGATAACCACAGCCTAAGACTACAATGTAAAAACTGGTATATGTATACGAAAAATGTAAAATAAATAAGATTGATGTTTTAAAAAAAGTGCAAAATAAAAAATTTGACAGTTTTTAGAAACCGCAAAAATAAAAAATAAAGGTTTTGAAAAAATGTGAAAATGGGAAATAGAAGCTTTCAAAAAGTTCAAGTCAAATAAAACGCGATACACTTGATAAGTTTCAAAATTGTTAAAATTGGAAATTTTAAAGCTCCAAAAGTTTTGGAATAAGACATTTTGAAACTGCAAAATTGTTGACATAAGAAATTTTGAAACAAGAAACTTTGAAACTCTAAAAATTTTGGAATCAGACATTTTCATATTGCAAAAATGTTGAAATAAGAAACTTTGTAACTCTAAAACTTTTGAAATAAGACATTTTCAAACTGTAAAAAATGTTGAAATAGGAAATTTTGAAATGTCCAAAAAATGTCAAAATATGAAATTTTGAAACGCTAAGAATGGCTAGAATAGGAAATTTCAAAAGGCTTCAAAATTAATGGAAAATGAAATTTTAAAACTTATCAAAATTGCTGAAAAACAAAATTTTGAAACGTCTCAAAATTCAAAAGTTTCAAAATTCCAGAATTAGAAAATCTCGGAGTCCCGCAAGTGTCTTTATTGCCCTTTCATTTCTAATCCTTTTACAATGCCTCCATACATTCCAAACTTTAAACAAATTCACAATCTTACTATCTATGTATACGCCTATGTTTTGGAATTTAAACAAAACTTCTTTCCTGTTTAAGGAATCTCCAGTTTTTACACTATACTCTCGCAAGACATTCTCCTCCTAACTGGTCTTCGTCTTCGTCCTGGTCCAGGTCCAGGTAATTAAAAGAGAGAAGAATCAATGGAATGAACATGAACAACTTGAGTAATTTCTTATTAAATTTTAAGGTCAGTTAAGTAGTGGCAGCTCTTCGCTATAGCGTCAGTCATCATGACTAATTAAGCTCACATCACCTCACCAGTTACAAGCACATAACACTCCTTAGCACAGACTGGAATCTCGTTCTCGTTCTCGTTCTCCTTCTCCTGCTCCTTCTCCTTCTCCTTCTCTTACTCAACATCCACTACCTACTGCTGAAGACATAATTATAAGTAACTCCGGTTGTAATTAAGCGGAAAGTTGTGAAGATTTTTCTCATCTAGTAAACTAGGTGGATGTGGCTCTCAATGTTTATGTGCTCTCCGTCCTGGATCCAGCTTCACTTGAGTAGTTGAGAAGTGAGAGGGAGAGTTTTAGTATTTTCAAATCTCCAACTCCTTCCCTTCCCATCCCATCCCATCCCGTCTTGTCTTGTCTTGTCTTGGCTTGCCTTCGCTCATGAAACTTTCTGTGGCAACTTTTATTAGATCTGTGCACATACCTATAGTCACAATTATTACTAGTACTGCTACATTACAATATATTATGTATGAGTTAAATAGCAGGAGCAGAAAGGGCGGAGAGACGAACGGATCCAATGTCTGTATAGGCTATACTTCTGATATACATACACATCTCTAGTTAATGTGGAGGGTAGGTTTATTACTCCTCAAATGGAGATCTAAATTGAGTTGAAATGACTTTTTCGATGGGCAATGGATTCATTTAACTTGGGTCATTGCTCACTACACTATACTATACTGATAGGTACATTGGACAGAGAAAATAGAACGAGAACGAGAACGAGACAGCAGCTATGTACACTTTACAATCTTCATCTTCCCTCCAATGCCTACAGCTACAGCTCTAAGATATCGCTTTTGGATCGGATCTGAAAAAGTCAAGACGGTGGCCAAGCCAAGCCAAGCTAATCGTTAATCGCATCTCTTTTTTTCAATGCAACTTTGCCATCGCATCGTTAGCAAGCTACTTTTAAAACCATAATCACGAGTTTAATTACTGTCATTCCCCAATTATGTGGCTGGCTGTGACACTCTTTCTACAGATAGCTCTGGCTTGGCTTTGGAATTGGAATTGGAATTGTGAATGACACCTCGTTCTATAATACCCCATATACTAATAAGAAAGAAAGAAAGTCAGTGCAAGTTTGAGACTGTATGTAGGTACTAATATTATAAAGAGCTGCATGAGCTAACGTGGAACTTTATAGTGTGACCTCCCACACACTGCATAGAGAAAGGTGTGGAAGTAAACAGCATATAAATCTTCAAGGCATAGACCAAGCATAAGAATTTTCTATTCTGATCCTGAGCTGTATGCAAAAGCAGAGGAAAACTAAAACCAAAGCCAAAGACAAAGACAAGGGTGTACCTAAATCTATCACTTGCATTCTTACTCAACGTTGCACTATTAGTACGTACAGTATAAATACTGGTGCATCTTAAAACATTCACTAAAACCTACTAGGATTTAGCATGAATGAAATCAGGAATTTTAAAGTTCTTCGAGAACTCATGGTGCAGTATAAAATGCTATTTTAGTGCCTTTGAGGTGCACGTACTACAAAATGTTTCAAAACTGTTATAAAATGAAATTTTTAAACACTTGAAAATTGTGAAAATTGAAATTTTGAGGCGTTTCAAAAGTGATGAAAGAGGAAATTTTGAACCGCTTCAAAACTTTTAAAATAGAAACTTCGGAGACGCTTCAAAGTGATCAAAATGTGAAATTTTTAACCGTTCAAAAATTGTTAATAAAAGAAATTTTGAAGCGGTTAAAATTTTTAAAACAAGAAATTTGGAAACGGTTTAAAATTCTTAAAATATGAAATTTTGACCCTATGAAAATTGTCAAATTGCAAAATTTTGAGTCTTTCAAAAGTTGCCAAATGCAAAAATTTAGACCTTTCAAAAGTTGCCAAATGCAAAATTTTAAGCCGTTCAAAAGGTGTTTTATCAAGAAATTTGAAACGCTACAATTTTTTTCAAACAGCAAAGTGTGAAGCACTTCAAAAATTTGATGAAATAGGAAATCTCGGAGTACAAGATGCGATTGCATTTGTAGCTGTTTGTGACACACTCAAGATTCTATTCTATTCTATTCTAACAGCATTCCTAATTATCATACTAAACACTGTTTGATTTTCAGCATCTTGGATTCCTTATTTTTTACAGTGTACTTGTAGTGGCTGTGGCACTGGTACCTGCACTGGTCCTGGTACTTTGACGGGGAAGAATATACATACATGCACCAAGGTGGAACGCATACATTGTATTTTTTACGGGATGAGGTAGTAAAATAAATGTATGTGTGGTTGGACCATATTTGAGAGGGCATAGTTTATGGGCACGAAACGACGAGATGGTCAATTAATCAATGGCAGTGTAAAAGCCAACCGACGACTTGACTTGTTTCCCGAACACACCAACTAACTCAACTACTAATACAAGTCCCATAGCCATACCATGTCCCATGCATCAAACACTAAGACACTCTCCCTACCTGCTCTACACTGGCTACAGACACATTGCATGTAGAACCACAGTTGAAGACAAGCAAAATGAATAACGAATGGCACTTTGAGGTACTTTATGGGATGTTTAGTGTATCTGTACGCCAGTTTCAATTCAATATAATAACAGTATTACGCACTTGCTCACATAGCATAGGACTTTAAACTTGAACGAGAACTAACAACTCACACATTAATCGTCAGTACAAAACGTATGCATCATCCTCACATATGTAAATATGTACAACATGTGAATATGCGTATCGAAATCTTGAGTACATTTTGTGCAGTAGAATTACCTACATGGTCGTCATGTCTTTCGCCACGGCAATACAGTCTATTGGTAATGGCTCTCTTTCACATACTACGGTACCGTATTTCACCGACTAATTAAACATATTTTTGCCTTTGAACGATCACGCTAAAAAAGAAAAAAGACTCCTTCAGAAAATGCGAAATTAAAAAATTGATCGTTTTCAAAAATGCAAAATTAAAGAATTGAACGCTTTCAAAAAATGCAAATTAAAAAAATCGAATGTTTTCACAAAGTGCAAAATCAAAGAATTGAGCGTTTTTAAAAAGTGCAAAATAAAAAAACAAGCTTTTTCGAAAAGTGCAAAATTACAAAATCGAACTTTTTCAAAAAGTGCAAAATTACAAAACCGAACGTTTTCAAAAAGTGCAAAATTACAAAACTGAACGCTTTCAAAAAAAGCAAAATAAAAAAATTGAACGCATTCAGAAAATGCAATATTAAAACAATGAGCGCTTTCAAAAAATGCAAAATAAGAATTGGACCGTTTTCAAAAAGTGCAAAATAGAAAGAAAATCGACATTTTCAAAACCGTAAAAATAAGAAATAGTAATTTTCAAAAGCAGCGATTAACCCCAGCAATTATTCAAGTCCCGTCTATGATCGATAATCGGCCAAACACGGTACTTCGTACGGACTGCATCCAGTAAATATGCACGTAAACAACGGACACCAGTATTGGTATTGGGTCGTCTTTTTACGGAATAAGAGAATGAAGGAGAATAGAACAGAATCGACGCTGAAACATTACCACAGAATTACCCTATACACTAAATATTCTCGACAAGCCTCTCCTTCTTTTTTTCCTTGCTTCAGTAACAATTTGAACATAGTTTATGCATTAATAGTCACTCTGAAAAATTAATGTCAAATATCGAGTATAGGCTTGCAAAGCAGCTGTAATTGTGGACATACCACGTCGCGAACTATTACACTGGGCATTTTTCATTTTCTCTAGACATACATCATTATAGCAACAGATATATACATACCTAATACCTACATACATATACATACTACCACCCAACTTTACTTAAAGTCAGTGTAAATACTTTTTGCTGCCAAGCCAGCAAAGCTGTTTCCAAATACAAGCTGAAGCCTAATACAATTTTGTGTGACATCATTTTAAGGCAATTTATAAATCATTATCTGACTCTTAAAATGTACAAAGTTCTTTTAATACGTTTAGCAGAAACATTCGTGGTGACAATGACAATTAATATTTTACACGGGAATGTCACCTCACAATTTATGCTTGTGGACCTCACACTTTAATTTATTAATTTTAACACTCCACGCACATACATTTGCATTTGCATGCCACATTCTGCCCTTTTGAGTTGCAACCAACCCATAGGAATCACTGGACTTGCTTTTGCTGCGTTTGTTATTCAATTCACCCCGTGCATTTAAACATAATTACAATTACGATTTTACAAATTTCAAATTTCCTTTACAAAAATTCTCCCTTAAAAATCTTGAACTTGATTTTGCTTATGCAACCTCATGAGCAAATTTTGAATTTCTGCAAACCTTTTTCCTAAAGCATTTATGTAAAGGCAGTTAATTTTTTCAGTCTTTAAATTACCGAATGAATTACCAAAGAAAAGAAAGAAAAGGAAGGAAAGGAAATGGGAAAATAAAGTAGAATTGTACACTAAACTGCTACGTATAAAATAGAACTGAGATGCTGAAAAAAACTGTAAATGTACACGGAGAGAAGTTAGGTAAAACTTTCCTGTGGTCATGTCACGTACATTTTAACGAGCATTTTCCCCAACGCCGTCACAAATACAAATTCTCCTGCACTTGCTGAATTTAGTCACAAGGCTGACAGGCTCACAGACTTACTCTTGGGAACTCTCTCCGTTGGAGTTGGAGTTGGAGTGTATTATCGTATAATGTGTCTCACTCTCACAATCTCATCGAAGCTCGGAATAAAATAAAATCCCGGACAAGATCTTGACAGTCACTCCTCACACTTTTCTGGAAGCGTAACACTTGTCTTTCCAGATATCAGAATATTGTTTCCTTTCTTAGCGTAGCGCTTACTGGTATTCTAACTGCGCATTTTCCTTTAACAAAAAACGTGGAGGGAAAATTCAGCAATCCGTTCGAATTCAAATTTTCATTATTTTTCAGTGTCCACTTATCCAAAACTAATAATGATTTAAGAATATCAAGATTCTTTAGACTTTAGCAAGTCATCAAAGGAAAATGTTTTAAAATAATAATTGTAAGTAACGCACTGTATCTATTTATTTTACGCACAGCTCACAGACTATATCCAGTTTTTAGTATATGTAGGATATGTAGGTATAGGAATTGGAAACGAAAAACCCGTCGTCCCGTGCTGCGTATTTCTTGTCTTGTCACACAGTGAGAAAATTTTCCAGATTTTTTCACGCCTTGTAAATAACAAAAAACTGAAATCCCAGATTGGCTACCATAGGCATTAGCTTTAGTTTTAGTTTTACATAGCAGTGGATTTAGCTATGGCTTTGACTTTTTTGATTTTGACTCAAAAAAGAGTCAACAAGTACTTTGAAGACGGAAGGAAGGCAAGTCACATTGAAGGAGGGACAAATGTAATGTAAAACTGCTGTCTAACCGTGCGAGTAAAACTAGTTAAAAGTTTTTATACTCCTTTCATAAAATGGAATGGAATGGAATGGATTACGAGTACGAGTACGAGACACAGATACAGTCAGAGGGATAAACCAGAGTACATGATACAACAATTTTTACTACCGATACCAAGCACATAAATACGTGCACATGCCTACTACATTTTTGATCACGATGCTTCTTGTTCAGGAAGTTTCCTTGATTATAGCCACAGTATAGCTTGATTTGACTTGACTTGACTTGGCTTGACTTGACTTGGCTTGAGTGGATCAAAACCGGGTTCCGATTACGACTGCATCCCAATCCCAAGGAGATGGAAGTAGGAGAAAATTCAGTAGTACTTTTTTAATACCCGTCAATAATGAGGTGGAAGATTTGAGGAAGATTTTCCCTTTTAATGAGCGTTTGATCGCAATCATGGAGATTGAGAGTGGCTCGTTTATGTTCTGCTCAGTCCATCCCTCGCCACATAAATATTATGCTGATGCTCATCCACACGCACTCACAAACCCATAACACTTGGACACGCAAACACACACGATGAACTTTAACAGCTACATAACTTTTTCCAGTCTCTCAGTCAATTGTCAAATTGTTCTCTTCTCTTTAAAGCCTAGGATACTATAGTACTACAGATAGTATATCAATCCGATTTTTCTTGCTATCTTCCCAATGAATTGTGTGATAAAATAATCTTGACTCGAATTGAATTGAATTGTTGGGGAAAAAGAGATTAAAAAATCTTCTTTTTCTTCTCGTCGATTTTACTGGATCGATGTGGATAATTTTATTAGTGTTAAATCTTAACTTCTTCAAGGGAAGGAAAATGTGTGTCAAATCACAATCTTGGAAACTGAATTTGAATTCACTCACGGTAATTAAATTTTGAATAAAATGGAGATTAAATGTACGTGCTTTGCGGATAGTGATGTTGATGATGATTTGGTTTGGATTTGGTTTGGATTTGGTTTGGACTTAGATTTTGATGCGGGCACTTGGTACAGATAGAGGTTGAAGTTTCGGTAGAAGGGAAACGACTCAGTCCAGATTTCCAGACAGACTACACACCGGCCGAGTGAGTACCTCTCCCCTTCAAATAATAATGTTCACTTCTCCAACTCTCATCTCTATTTGAATCTGTGACGATGTGATGTGAGTGTCTGAGGGATGCTGAGTGCGTTTTCTACCTACCTCTTTCTCACCCTCCGCTTCACTCCTTTACTTTACTTTGCATTGGATTGCATTGGATCCTATTGTATTCTCCTGTGTTGGATTACCTTACACTTACTATATGTACACCAGATTACATGGGACCCAGCTCATCCTGCAGCCTAATCATACGTAACCAATCCTTTCCACAGTGCTCAATCCAATCCAGTATAATGTACACATTCAATCCAACTCCAAGACCAAGTCCAAGTCCAACTCCAACTCCAACTCCCATATCATAGTTACTATCTCACCCTATGGCATGTACGTATGTATGTATGTATTCCTTTACGTCTTACCTCAGTAGTCAGTAGTGTAGTGCTATGTAATATGTAATAAGAATAAGAGTAACGTGTTTTGTTTCGCCTGTATCGTATGAAGGTACTCACTGCAGTCGTCGTCGCTCGCCCCGTAAGTAATCCCAGACCCAATCCCAACAACGAGATATGTGGTGTAACTACCTTCTATCTGCACATACAGAGCTTCTTTGGATGTGTATTCAAATTCAAAATTAAAATCAAACAAGCTACTTCCACTGCATTCTGCATCCTGACTTCTAGTTGTAGTGTCCTATCTCTTGTGTTTGTATGTACGATGTAAAAACTTGGAGTCTACAATGTGTAATGTCTACAGGTATTTAGGATGATTATGAAGGTAGGTAGAATGAAAGTAACGCTTACCTGAGGTGCATCTAAGAATCTAAAATGTTTTTGAAGCAAGTGGAAAGTCCATGTAATGCTCGAAATTTTCCATTTTTAGCCTTTTTCAAAAGTCTGATTTGTCCATTTTTACCCCTTTTCAAAAAATATGATTTTTCATTTTGTACACTTTTTCAAAAAGTCTGATTTTTCATTTTTTACAGTTTTTCAAAAAGTCTGATTTTTCCATTTTTACTCTTTTCAAAAAGTCTTATCTTTCCTTTTATACACTTTTTAGTCTAACTTTTCGCTTTTTCAGCAAGCTTTGAAGTTTTTTTTTCTATTTCGCAATTTTTGAAAAGTTTGAATTTGAGTTTCTTCAAACTTTTTGAAAAGGTGTAATTGTTCTTTCCAGCGATTTTTGAAACATGATTTTTTCTCATTTAACATTTTTTGAAAAGGTTCAATTTATCTTTTTTCCGCTTTTCAAAAAAGTAGATTTTTTATAATTAGCACTTTTTGAATTTCTAACTAATTACAGTTTTCCACATTTTTTGAAAGGTACAAACGTGTTAAGACAGTTTTCTTTTTACAGTGTACATCCACAGGTGGACGTGGTTGTGGATGCGCTTCATTTCCTACAGCAATAGAAATGTTATTTTTTGGGTATAATTGGATATACCGTGTATAATACCCGTGATCCTTATGCATGTATGTACATACCTACACATTTCTGGAGGAATACTGTATTGGTGACGACACGCATATTATATATATGCCCACGTATGTACCTACATATAAAATCTAATGGGAAGGAGCATCCTGAGAATTACAACGGCAACACCTTATAATTTAATTGTCGCTTTTATTAACAATAATCGTAAACAATTTTTATATGCGCTCC
>JAAXYX010005791.1:0-10468 GCA_036851915.1 Ptenothrix huangshanensis | reverse complement strand
GCTGCTAATTTTTGTACGATTGCAAACAAGAACAGTATTATTAACTTAGTACTGCACTGTAAAAATTGATGTATCTAAAGCGGCAATAACCTAGTCGTATTTAGTATAATAATGGACGCAGTTTGGATGCATCTCAATCAAGTTTAAATAAAATGCATCTACAAACCGAAATATATTTAAAACGCGTCGAAGGTGTATCTAAAATTTCTATTTTAGTCCCAGATGCGATTGTAATGCGCTTGTGATGCACTTAAGAGACATCCTAACTACCAAACTGCTTAACTTTGCCCCATGAGCTTATTAAAGTATTTTTAAAAGTCCAAAACGGACTAATTAGAATATTTTGAAAAGTGCAAAACGGAATAATTTAAATATTTTGAAAAGTGCAAAATGGACTAATAAGAATATTTTAAACTCTAAAAAACAGGCTATGTAATTACGATATTTTAAAAATTGTAAAACTGACAATCTACACGACATTTAAAAAAATACAAAGCGGACTAATAACGAAATTCGATAAAAGTGCAAAACTGGCTAACTAGTGTATTTTGAAACTGTGCTAAGACAACTAGTAAGAACTGATTCTGGTAATGTTGAAAGTTGAAAACGTGGTAGCCACCTAGCCACCGAATTTTGAAACATTTGTTTATGTACTTTACACCCAAACTGCTTTTCTAACTATACTAAATACGCGTACGTTTTTGCAGTTTATGATGGATTTTTACCTATTTTAAGACCATTTAGTTTTTACAGTGTACTTTTCGAATATTGTAGATTATGAAACCGGAAATGATTTCGAAGCAAACTTTGAACAAACTTCAAGAAATTTGAAAACCATGAAAATGGCACTTCAATTAGTTAAAAAAGTTGCTAAAATTGTATTACCTCCTTAACTGCTTCTCGGGCTAAAATACTTTAAATAATTTACTCTCTTGCACTTTATTCCTCCAAGATCCGTACCACACAACTAGCCTTTGGAAAATGAACTTATTATCCACTGGTCATAAGCCATTTATATTTACGCATTCCTCGTACCATGTGCTCTTTGTATTTGGATAAATGAAAAATGATTACCATTACCAAGTACTCGTCTTCTTGTAATAATGTTAATCGTAATAATTCTTTCATTTTCTATTTACTTTTTTCTCCAATTTCGTTCAATTGAAATGAAAAGCTCGCAATCATGTAGGTATGTGTGTACATAGTACATACATGCATGAGTATAGTGAATCGGAATTAAATGCACGAAAGCGGAAAGGAAGTGGAAATTTTCTCTCACTTCATTCGTACGTTAGTATGCATTATGACTTATGACAAAGACCATGTAAGGTAAAGGGCACGTACATACATAGATGCATAAAAAGGCAGTAAAGCAGGATTATTACAGGTGCCATTACAGCTTATAGTATTACGCATTTTTTCATTTCACATTGACATTATCATAGTATTGCATCGCTCCCGTTTGAACTGAAGATGCTCTGAGGAGTTAGTTTAACTGAGAAAAATGCAATTTCTAAATCTAAATATTCAACTGAAGTGAACTGAATGGAATTGTTGTACATTATGTATAATTACAATCACAAAGTGCAACTGTATGCGTAACGATCGAGATCGAGAGCAGCTGCATAAGTATATTATATTGAGCCGATAATGATAAAGATAACAAAGAAGCGTTAAACATCACATTGTAAGGATAATCTAATCTATAATAGTGATCAGGTGTTGATGTTTAAGTTGAAGAAGACACGGCGATACAAGAAAAGGCAGGATACAATCATCTTCCTTCATTTTTTCGTTCTGCAGATACATACGTGTAAACTGTAAACATAAATCTTTTATATACTTGCACGTCTATCTTAAATGGCAGTTTGTAGCTCGTTAGTTTCCTTTCCGTTTATTTAAACACTTTCTCTTACAATTCCTCGTCAATTTATAAATAAATAAATAAGTAAACAAACCAAGTGAATAAACTGTTTGAATATTACGATGTAATGGTTTGTAATTGCAATAGATAGGTAAATAAGTATCGAGTGCATTTTAAATTGGATTTAATTACGGTATTATTGTCACGAGAAAAAGAGGAAGAGATAGAGATGAAAAAGGCCTGTTGATAAGAACTTTGAACAATCAAGCTATAAATCAAGTATCTGAAAATGTGAATCTTAACCCTGTATTGATGTTCTGTGTTTGTCGCTTTCGACTGCGTTTACAAAAAATTACAAATCAGAAGGAAGTTTAAACTTATGTCGGTAAAGATATGATGCGTGTGTCGGTTATATGTACATTGCAGAATATTAATATTACAAAATACATTTTTTAAGCATGGGGCTGAATGACTATCGTGGAGAAAGCAACACACAATAGCACTTTGTTTGAGTTAGGAAATACGTAATTACGAATTGAAATTATTATTACATTTTTGCAGCTATTACGGGATTCAGGATGGAAGAATTAATTCTTTTATATGCTAATTGAGAAAGTGAGGGATTATTGATTACTTAATACGATTGCACTTCCATTTAAAACTGTTGTATAAGTAAGTGTAAGTAGATTCCGATTTCATAGCATCAATTAAAATATTAACAGCAATTTACTCATTCACTGGTGCTTATTACTTAA
The DNA here is from genome assembly GCA_036851915.1 of Ptenothrix huangshanensis. Classification (NCBI taxonomy): domain Eukaryota; kingdom Metazoa; phylum Arthropoda; class Collembola; order Symphypleona; family Dicyrtomidae; genus Ptenothrix; species Ptenothrix huangshanensis. The sequence goes on along the minus strand of JAAXYX010005791.1, from coordinate 7,849 downwards.
TGAGGGAACTAGTTAAAATCTTGCTGTAATTAAAAAAAATGCTAATAATTTTAATTTATTTTAATTAATTTTCTACAGTATTAGTTAATGGAATGAAGAATAAAATATTATCAAACAGGTGCAATTGAGATCACAACGTATTTTATTCTCTTCTACCTCAACGTATATTGTTTTCTTCATTTCCCTACGTGATTAATTATACTTTTTACACCACGTAAAGACGCAAGCTTGTGGACTCGAACTAAATCCTTCGTCAAAATCAGGGCAATATTCAAAGAATAATTTTCATAGTTTCGTTCAATTATGTACATAATTAGGTAATATAATTATGTATATCGTTCTTAACGTGAAACATGGAATGCAGCTCAAGTGGTGATCTCTGCTTCCCATCAACATAAATATGTACTCAATATTAAACGGCTTGAAACTTAAGATTCCAGGAAAGCAACTGCGTAAAGGGGAATACATCCTTAGCATTAATCATAATACCATAATAGAGTTAAATTTAAATAAAATTAGTACGCTTTTACTATTACAACTACCACTATTTATTAATTTCGAAAGTTCAACTGCAAATCACGAATATTTGCAGTTTTGAATTGTCCTCATTCTCTACTATGTTATATTGTTATATACCTACACGCTGCAGGTGATTTCATGCCCTTATTATACATATGTATATTGTATTGAATACTTAAATCAGGTCAACAGAACATGGAGGTGAAAACTAAAAGATGTTTTTTAAATGTCATTACGTTAGATAAAGAAATAGAAATATCCTAGACTTAACTAAAAATTAAATTAATTTGGATTAAAATTAATAGGGAAAACTATTGATCTGAGGTACAGTTTGTCCTGTTAAAATCAATGGAAACATCGGTTAAAGTTAATAGAATACCTATTGAAAGTAATGGAAACTTCTATTAGATATAATAGAATTTCCTATTACCTAATAAATGTATAATAGATACACCTATTAAAATTAATCGGTTCTCCGTTAAAATGTTGTGTAATAGAATCTACTGTAAAAATCAACAGTGATCACTATTGCTTTTCCATTTTAATAGAGATACCGGTGCGGTGGGAATCAGATTAACAGGATTTTCGGTTGACCATAATTTGAAATATTACCGAGTTTCTTGTTACGATTAACAGATCCCCTATAAAAAGGTGCTTACCGAAATTCCTATTACTGATTTTTTTACCGTGTAGAAATCGATTTGCCTTTTCCAGTGACTTCGAATTTTTCCACATGAAAATGATAGGTTATGCTTTTCAATGGATAGGTAAACTTGTAGGAGAAAGGTTATAATTTTTGAAAGTAAAACCTTGTTTGAATGCCTTTGCAGAATATCAGTTAATCTAGGAGTGCAAAAGTTCATTATAATCATTTTAGTAAATATTAATTATTAATTATTCTGAATTTATGAATTCTAGTATAGGAAACTCGAGTAAAGGTAGCGAATAAGCCGAATAAACGAGGACGAAGGCGACAGAGGCACACAGTGGAAGTCAGTGGAGACACTTGAAGAGCCGAACATGTTCAGACACGATTCAAGATTCCCACGTCTGCCCCTCGCCATACGCTGCTCTGGCTCTGCAGAAAAGGCACCTTGCCGTGGGATCGTGTTGTCCAGTTCTCTTCAAGTTTTCTAATTTTAACTATTAAAACTTCAAAATGGTAAGTCACTTTCAATTTTAATTGCTAAGAATTCATTGTCTTATACATTAGTACAACTTTTAACCCTGAGAAGTTTGTAATTTTGAGAAATTTCGAAAAATAAAAGTAGCCGTAAATTAAATTGGATTTGGGGAGGCATGGTGTGCAATGCTAAAGCATAGAAATGTTAACAAGTATTCCACACCGTACCATCCCGGTATTTAGCAAGCAGCCACATTGCACTTTCTGCATGGCCCAGCTTTCATTTCTCAAGTTTGTTTTATTTCTTGATTTTTCAAACTAATATAGTACTTAAGTTAATGTATTTCATGTATCGAATTTGGTATTTTTTAGAATATAAAAAATACACGGGGATTTGTGCAATGGTGAAGGGTATTCGATCATTGATTAGGAAAGCTGAGTGATTATTCAATAATGTTGCATTAATCCAGCTTTAAAATGCGGCCAATCATCAAGTCATTGAAACTGCATAGGAATGAAGAATAAGGATAATTTTTAATTGGGTTACATTTTCTTTTCGATTTTCAGACCGCCAAGAGGCGTAATAATGGAAGGTCTAAGCACGGTCGTGGACACGTGAAGCCAGTTAGATGCACCAACTGCGCTCGTTGTGTACCCAAAGATAAGGTATTGTTTCTACTTTATTTTCATGTTAAAGTAGTTTTAAAAGTCTAATTAAAATGAAGACGATGTGGGATACAGTAGCATCCATTCCGTACTTATTCATTGTTTGCTACGCTACGGCGTTGTTAAAGTCAAGTTAATACCAGGAGCTAATCGTTGATATTATATATCACTTGTGATTTCCGTTCAAGATCTGAATTTAAACGTGGAATCGTATCCGTGATTTCAGATGTTGGTGTAAAAATCAGGTTCTGAAATAAAGTTGATTTGGTTTCATTGCTGTGAATTTGCAGGCGATCAAGAAATTCGTGATCAGAAATATTGTGGAGGCTGCCGCCGTGAGAGATATCACTGAGGCTTCAGTATACTCCCAATATCAACTACCTAAGCTTTACGCTAAGTTGCACTACTGCGTAAGTTGTGCAATTCACTCGAAAGTTGTTCGTAATCGCTCCAAGGCTGACCGAAGAATCCGAACTCCACCACCAAGGTTCCAGAGGCCCGGTGTAAGTCATCATCCCTATGCATTATTATTGTTACAATTTATTAAGATAAACAAAACTGTATTCTCCATCCGTCATTCATTGAATGGACTTTGGACGTAGGGCGCGATTAAATTAATTAATCCCACAAAATATCCTTACTATTCCATACACCACACATTCACTTCCAGTCTCTTTCTCCAAAGCACATGTTTCCTTTGTCTATATTCAATAAATCTCATTTTCTCTAAACTTGGATTATTCATTGAAAACACAATTCTAGACGAATCTACCCCAATATTGATCTTGATGACTATTTATGAATCGCATTGTTTATCTATTTTTAATTTTTCCGTTACAGGAACGTCCCGGCCAACCGGCTGCAGCCAGGAAGTAAGTAATAAGCCCACTGAAGATCTACAATGACATCGTGCAAGTGTTGAGAGAATATTCTTGATTGAAAAATCATTATTGATGCTAAACATGAGCGTGTGGGATTAATAAAAAACAATTTTTGAAAGATATAATTGTACTTATTCGCATGGTCTCCATCGTTCTTATTTTCTCTACTGCATAATAGCATAATACTACAGTGCACTTTACTCTACAATTCATTGATAGCCGAAATTAGTTTTCTTCCTACGGATCGTACATAATTATTAATTAAGAACCCCACTTATTCCTTTAGACGTACACTGTCCAAATGTTATAAATCTTTACCAAACTAAATTTCTCCGAAATCCTTCATGCATTACTATTGGAATTGGAATCCCTCGATTTAAAAACAGGATTTGCAAGTTAGATAAAAATGATACAAGTTGACCCGTCACTTTTGAAATGAGAAAAAGCAATTAGGATTTATACATACAGCTATTCATAAGGCACCATGTTGTTTTTCTTATATAATTAATTAATATATATGTATAGACACAGGTGAACCTATAGTCACCAAAAGTCTCAAAAATAACCTGATGCAGCAATGCAGATTTTTATTAAAAGAGTGCCTGGCGTGAACTATAAACTACAGTAATAATTATGTCATATAAAACCAGATTATTCTTGTCATTAACTTCGATGACAGGTCAAAGACTCAGGACCGGAACTTTTAGGGCACCTATTTTCTGCGTTCATGTCCAAGCCCAAAGGCCATGATTTGATGACAATGACAAGACCAAGCCAAGACATACGCTTTGCACTTAAAGGAATTACAGAATTGCAGACTTTGCATTGGTTTGCATTGCAGAGGCTGCTATAGAATGTTGCTGAATTTGAGGGAGAAGTGCTGGGCGGATTTGAGGGAATACCGCATCCTTTCAAATGAATCTAACGGGACACGTTGTGCTGCGGCTTCGACTTGGACTTGGGCTTTGTCTTGCCAATAAATCGCCGATTGTGGTAAGACCCAGATCGATCTCGTCCATCTGCTTCCCAACACTCAATTGTCAGCAACAATCACAACCAAAGTTAGTTAACAACAGTCCATCTCCGAGAAAAACTAAGCTTCCGGACAACTGGGGATCCCGAAAGGCGAAACATAAAGTGCTTTCCTATCCCATCTACATCATGTCTGACGATAAAGTTGAAGAGATCTTGGCACCGCTCCGTGCCGCTGTGAAGGAGCAGGTAAAGACGAGAATTAAATTCAAAGATTAGTTTGTTACCTGTTCTTTTATTCATTACCTGAATTTCTATGTATTCTTATAATTGATAGTCTATTGCTAAAACAAACAGATGGTGGTTAGTGATGGTAGAAACGGGATGTAATTATATGCGCAAATAATTAATTGGTAGCTGTATTTTAATTTTTTATCGTTTCCGTGTTTGATCCCCGTCACCATTCGTATTGTTTCTTTTTTGTCATTTGCTAAAACTTATAAATAATAAAATAATTGAATTATTGCCATTGCATTAGGGATGTCAGTGTCAGGTGTGATGCAATTATTACATCATTCCTGTCAAAATGTAAAACGTCTTCATGCTTGATAATAATTATGCACCTCTGCTTATGCTCAAAGTGATAATTATACGCGTCACACATCACACGTAATTAGTATTACCTACCTGTGTGTATTATGTATGTGCTATGCACATTTGACATTTGACTCTAAAGGCTTCCACAAAGTCGCGCGAAGTCCTCATCCTGGGTCTTATACAGTAATACGCTATTGTCATTTGTTATCTTTGACATGCATTTTTTTCGTAGAAATTGGGCTCATATTTTGCTACAAATACGAATTTTGATTTCAAAATTCTGTCATTGCTTTTTTCGTGTTTCTCGAATCTCGAGATTGGAGATACCGAAGCATTTTCAGCTCGTATTATGTCATATGTAGCGGAAATAAATTGAATATTTTTCTCTTATAAATATTTTTGAAGGTTAGAAAAACTGCAAAATTATACTGATTGCTGGTTTCCAGTTTCAAAAAAATGAAGCACTTTTTAAAAACAGCAAATTGTGCTAATTTCAATTTTTGCAATGTTTGAAATTACATTAAGTTAATTTTAAAACTCGTTTTGACCCATTCAGTTGTCTCAGTTTTTTCATTTATTCACGGGTGACACAAAGAGTAGCTGCAGTTTACTATGAAATAACATCTTGTTGTATCGTATTCTATATGACATAATGATGGTGACTTATAGGTGTAATACATTTTTTATTACTGCTTTATTTCAACTACATTTTCAAAACTAATTTTAGGGAGATCAAGTTCGCAAATTGAAGGAAGCTGGTGAGAATGAGATCGAAGTAAAGAAAGCCGTTTTAGAACTGAAAGCCCGTAAGAAGCTCCTTGAAGATAAGGAACTCGAGTTAACGTCCAAGGAAGAAGAATTCGATCGTGGACGAATGGAAGATCTGCTCAAGCGAAGATTTTTCTATGATCAATCCTTTGCTATTTACGGTGGTGTAACTGGTCAATATGATTTCGGGCCCATGGGATGTGCAACTAAAACCAATTTCCTCAACTTCTGGAGACAATTTTTCGTTCTGGAAGAAGGTATGCTGGAGGTTGATTGTAGTATTTTGACTCCGGAACCCGTACTTAAGGCATCTGGTCATGTCGAACGCTTCGCCGATCTTATGGTGAAGGATGAGAAAACTGGGGAATGCTTTCGGTTGGATCATTTAATCAAAGCTACTTTAGAGAAGATTCAGAAGGAAAAAACCACAACTGCTGAAAGAAAGGGTAGGCATATTATTTTTAATTCACTAAGGCATTTAAATACTAATTATGTATATTTGGTAGGAAAATAGGTGTGTTTATATTTGAATTCTTTGTGACCACTTAACCAGACCGGATCTCAACTATACTTTCCACCTTGGATGGCTTGACGAAAGACGAACAGGCTGGAATCATGTCGGAATTCAATATTCTCAGTCCCATTACCCAGAACCCTTTGACTGAGCCTTTGGAGTTCAACCTCATGTTTTCCACCCTCATCGGTCCCACTGGCTTAGTCAAGGGGTACCTTCGTCCCGAAACTGCTCAGGGAATCTTCGTCAACTTTAAAAGACTCTTAGAATTCTCTCAGGGCAAACTACCTTTTGCTGCTGCACAAATTGGAAATGCTTTCCGTAATGAGATTTCACCAAGATCCGGGCTGTTGCGAGTTCGAGAGTTTACGATGGCTGAAATCGAGCATTTTTGCGACTCGACTAACATGGCACATCCTAAATTTGGCGAAGTGAAAGACACTCTCATGGTTCTATACTCAGCTTGTGATCAAATGGATGGGAAGAGACCGAGTAAAATCCCCATTGGGGATGCTGTCGCCAGAGTAAGATTTTTCAACAAATTTTATCATTATTATGTGGACATACATAATACGTTTATACCTACATTTTATTGTTTTTAAATTCTTAAACTTCATTACTTTTAATCGTATCTTGTAGGGCCTTGTAGCAAATGAGACCCTGGGATACTTTTTGGCCAGGATTCAATTGTTCCTTCATAGAGTAGGTGTGAATCCCGATAAACTCCGTTTCCGTCAACATATGGGCAACGAAATGGCTCATTACGCTCGCGATTGTTGGGACGCTGAGTGTCTCACCTCTTATGTGAGTTTGTAATAATTTTAATTTTAATTGACATTACTATTTATGCAGTTATAGTAAGGGGAAACCTGACGAAAAATAGAGAATCTCAAATTTTTGAGATTTGAACTATTTCCACAGATTTGATGAGATGAGATTTGTTTTAGCGAATCTCAAACAAATCTCACTTGAATCTCTGTATATACGGGAATACAATATTACTTTTTGTGGTGAGATAAGGTGAGAAGAGTTGAGATCCGTCAGATTTCCCCCTAGTATTCTAAGAATTGTTGTGCCTTTTGGCGTAAATTAAGTATGTCTAAATTTCGTTTCTGTCTTTCACCAAAGGGCTGGGTAGAGTGCGTAGGTTGTGCTGACAGGTCAGCCTATGATTTGAACCAACACACGAAGGCCACTAACGTTAAATTAATTGCCGAGAGAAAGTTACCCGCACCCAAGAAAATCGAAGTGGTTCAAGCTATTCTCAATAAAGCATCTGTAGGAAAGAATTTCAAAAAGGATGCTAAACGTATCAACGACTACTTTGCTGCTCTGGACGAAGCTTCTTTGTTTGATATCGAGAAGAAATTGGCAGCAGATGGGAAGGTTGAAGTGGATATCGATGGTTCGAACTTCACACTTGGGTCGGATACTTTAAGTATTGGCAAAAGCGAGAAGACCATTCATGTCGAGGAATTCGTGCCGAATGTCATCGAACCTAGTTTTGGAGTGGGTAGGATTCTCTATTCCATCTTTGAACACAATTTCAAAATCAGGGTGGACGATGCTCAGAGAACGGTATGTAAATATTACGTGATTCCAACTCGTTTTTTAAATTCAATAATAGCGAACCCAACGAAGTTTTAAATTTTGAACTTCTGGTTTGCCCAAACTTGTAGTGCAACATTTTAAAGTTTTAATATTGAGTTTTTGAATTGATGTTTTTGTTCGTGGTCTTAGTATTTATCGTTGCCTCCATTGATCGCCCCATTGAAGTGCTCAGTACTACCTTTGAGTAATAAACCTGAA
>JAAXYX010005790.1:0-10468 GCA_036851915.1 Ptenothrix huangshanensis | reverse complement strand
TGGCCTTGTGTTTGTTAATAATACATGACAATTCATTCACGTCCTTATGATCCGTTCAATTTCAAAGTCATTGCTCCGCGTCCTCATGAATTCCATGCTGGAGTCACGGTGCGGTGGAGTCATTCAATTACATTTGACCAAGATTCCATGTATTTCCCTGTCCTTGCCCCAAGTTTTCCGGTGCTTTTGTCTTGCTCCCTTCAGTAGAGCCCGTAGGATTTTTTTCGTGGCGGCCTGGAACAAACGTAATCTTATGCAGCGTAAGATTTTTAAACAACTGCGTCTTATCTAGTGTCAATTATAAGAAAAGTTGTGTCTGTTCCGTGCAAATTATAAAAAAACTGCGTCGTTTTCGTGTAAATGTAAAGAATTGGAGTATGTTTCGTTTAATTTAAAAAAGCTGCGTCGTTTTCGTCTAATTTTAAAAAAACCTGCATCATTTTCGTGTAAATGTAAAAAAAATCTGAGTAGTTTTCGTTTAATTTTAAAAAAACTGCGTCGTTTTCGTCTAATTTAAAAAAAACCTGCGTCATTTTCGTGTAAATGTAAAAAACATTTGAGTCGTTTTTGTTTAATTTAAAAAAAACTGCGTCGTTTTCGTCTAATTTTAAAAAAACGCTGCGTCGTTTTCGTGTAAATGTAAACAAAATCTGCGTCGTTTTCGATGAATTTAAAAAAAAGCTGCGTTGTTTTCAAGCATTTTTTTTTTTAAAAACCTGCGTCTTTTTCAAGCATTTTTTTTAAAAAAAACCTGCGTCTTTTTCATGTAAATAAAAACTGCGCCGTTTCGTATAAATTTTCAAAAAATGCATCTTTTTGGTGGAAATCTTAAAGAAGGCAGTGTATTTTAAAAAAAATCGTTTATAGACCTAAGCCTACGTGGCCTACGCCTAGTTACGCTACTGGCTCCCCTTCTCCTGTTGTTGCATTTTTCCAGTGGAACAATAACATACATTTTATCTACTATGTTAAGGCAGGTTTGCAGTGATGTGCATAGTCTGATTTTACTCAGACTGATATTGATGCATTTTTCTTTCAACATGTATAGGTATATAGAGCTAGGAGAAAAGAATAAGCATTGACATTGGCATTGGCATTGGCTTTGGCTTTGGCATTGGCATTGGGGTTGGGATTGGCGTTGGCGTTGGAGTTGGTGTTGGTATTGCCATTTCTATTGTTAGTGGTGGATCGGTCATGAGTTGAGGAAATCATTTGAGGAGACTACTTTTCCCCTGAGGGGCATTCAGACAGAAGCATAAAATCTAGAAGGAAATGAAGCGTGTCATTTGGATAAAACTAGTGACCAGACTGAGCATCTGTTGGAGATCTCGGTGTATCTCTTCCTACATACTATTTCCTTCTCCACTAACTTGGCTTAGAGCTTGTGTTTGACATGATTTGGCTGCGCATTGCAGGCGGTTCACTTCACTTACCATACATACCTATACATATACCGTGGACATCGAGTACACTGGTGCCTGTACAAGACTTGTTGTAGCACTTTTTCCAGCCTACTTCCAAGCCAAAGTCCAAGTCCAAGTCCAAGTCCAAATCCAAATCCGAGCCGAATTCCAAGTAAAGGTTTAAAGCCCAAGCTAAATCCAAAGTCAAAGCTAAAGCCAAAGCCAAAGCCAAAGCTAAAACGAAAGCGAAAACGAAAGTCCAAGATGAAGCTAACGAAAGTGTACCCATGTAGTTGTTATGTAAAAAAAAGAGGAGAGAGAGAGTGAGAGCAAGAGGAACAGAAAGACTCGTTGAGTTTCCGAATTTGCCAAAAAGCTACACACATAAAGTGTAAAAGTATCCTAGTACTACTAGAGCTAGTGGCTTCACTTCAATTCACTTGAGCTCTCAATGTAATTTCAAGTGAAAGCATTCCAGGTCATGGACATCCTTTGTTGATTTGTACGGCAATCGGACATAATAAATTATTCGCAAACATTCTCCTCTCACTGTCTGCCCAACTCAAGTCAAACGGCTCCAAATTCTCTCTCTCTCGCCAGTAGTGGCATCACAGACTTTAACCCTATCTCTCGAATGAGTGTGTGTTTGGATGAGGATGTTGAGTTTCTATGGGTCTCCTTGCACAGTTGAAACTCACATCTCTGGACGTATGTAATGGGTCATGTGTTTAGGGTACACTTTCCTTTCGGATTTGTATTTGTATATGTGGAAAAGTCTTCGCACACACAACCTGATGCCTATTAGCTTCCCTTTTCCTTTCCTTTTCGTTACTTTCCAAGCACCTCCTACCATTCCATTCCATTTCATTCCATTCCCTTGCTTAGCTTTGCTCTGTCGCTGTCTGTCTGCCTGCCTAAATAAGTTTGGTGTACTAATCGTAGCAGGTTTAAAATATATACGGTCTGGAAATCTTAGCGAGAGCTGGAGTGGATGCCGAAGCGATCCTTTTTATCCTTGTGTGGTTTCGAATACACATCCTCCTCCTGTATTTACACACTTTTACATCAAAATTAACATTTTAGTGTTAGGGTAAGGGAAACCTTGCTCATAATTAAATTGGAATTTATTGAAAATCCTAAAGACCATCGACTCTTTCAACAGCACATCACATCATAGCACATCACCGACCGAGGTAGAATGTGAAGGCAGGTAGGTAGGTAGGTATTACATACATTACATGAGAACATGAGAACAACATACGCTTTCCACTTTGGTTCTACGTGGGTCAGAGGGACTGACAGTGACTTGCTACAACCGCTGCCACAACCTTCCACCGCCTATATGTAACTACAGTGCTCACATAATTTTATAATGTATGGCCATCGCCCTTTCACCGCCATTACGATTACACGTACACAGTCCAAATCCATGTCCAAGTCTAAGTCCAAGTCCAAGTCCAAATCCAAAGGCAAAGCCAAGCCAAAGCCAAAGCCAAAGCAAAGGGAAAACCTAAAGCCAAATCCAAGTCCAGGTCCAAATACACGTCCACAGTACAGTCATGCTACACCCACTATATGTGTATGAAAAGGAGCACGCATGCATGTATACAAGTTAGTGTAGTTAGCGTATATCATTTGAATTATAGGGTCTGGCAATAGATTTGCACCGTTTTCGTGCCTATCACAGACAGAGAAGAGAGAGAGTGAGTGGAAAGGAAAAAAGAAAAAAACCGGAGACTGTTCCAAAGTCAAACTTTTCGCCTTATATAAATGAACAGGAACTGAGTTCACATTACAGACCGGACCCTACCCGTCCAAAATTTGAAATGCTACTTTTCTTCTCATGTGAGTCTCCTTGTACAAATGGAGAAAATGGAGGTAAGTTCTTTGCAATGTGTTCAGGTCAGATCCGACATTGTGGACGACACATTGATATTTATATGAACCCACGTAGACCCGACGTAGATAAAGGCCAGGACCAGGACCAAGACCAAGACCAAAACCAGAACCAAAACCAAATCCAAATCCAAATCCAACCCTGATACTCTTTCCAACGTGTATACATATGTAGATTTCTAGATTTCACGCAGATACTGCCATTTTGGTTGGTTTCCTTGGGTTATGGTTAACGCTTGGCTTTGGCTTTGGCTTGGGTTTTGGCTTGGGCTTTAAAGGGAGGGAAATTAGATGGATTTGGATTTTGGTTTGGTTTCGTGTCGGGCTGGGTATGGTTCGGTTTGGTTTGGTTTGGCGAATATTATGAGGTAGAGGTACAGAAGTCAAAGTCAAAGTAGAATGCAAGAGATAGGAAATAAGGTGTGACACGTGTAGTAATCTGTTGGCTGAATGCAAGGCAGGAGGTTCGACAGGGAAAAATTGGTACAAGTCCAGAAGAAATCTTGAGGATGCTGATGCGGCGAATGCAACTTATACGTACAGAGTCAGATAGTCGATGTCGACGACAAACGTCTCTATTACTCTCACTGACTTCTACTTCTCCTTCTTCCACTGGCTTGTACTTTTTTTCCAAATCCACTGTACGCCAACTACGACTAGGTAGGTACCACTACTTTTTCTTCTTTAGCCTGTAGCCTCTCTGTGCTGCCTACAAAGTACCAGTACCAGTACCAGAACCAGTACCACGTACAGGGCAAAGCAAGGCACATTTCAACCTTCAGCTCAACTCAGCACTCACACACACACACACGGACATATGTATACTCACACAGTGAACACAAGGGGAAAAAGTCATATGAGACAGACCAAATAGCTGTAGCTGACGACTGTAGCTTGGTCCTGGTCCTGGTCTTGGTCTTGGTCCTGGTCTTGGTCCTGGTCCTGGTCATTGGATGGATGTGAAGGAGGAAGGAAAGGGAAGAGAATGGAGTAAATTCTCCTTACAATCTCAACCAAATACAGGTCATATACATAGACGCATTGTGAGAGTGTATTAGCCTAGCTTAGCTTAACTTACTTGTAGTCACTGCTACACATGTCGTACTGCCTAAGGTACATGATTATGGATAAGGAAGTTGTGGAGAAAGGAAAAAGGGGAAAGGCGCGAGAGCCTGCCAGAGTTGTGTGTGAGAGAGAGAGAAGCGGATGGACAAAGTTGCTGGCTGGGCACTATCACTCCTTTCAAAGTGCCAAGTGAATCCAAGGAAGAGAATAATGAAGTGCCAATTGGAAAAGAAATTCAGGGGGAGATTTGGCAGAAAAACAATGCAAACAAAAAGTAGTTGAGGAGAATAAGTGCTCTTATGTACAGACGTACAGAGCTTCCCTTCATTTCTCTCTCTCTCTCTCTCTCTTGCCCAGCTAAACCACCACGACTCCAGCTTTCCAGCTTTCTAGTTTCCAGCATCTAACTTCCCTTCCAATTCCAAATCCAACTCCAACTCCTCCAACTCGAACCCATCGCTTGAGTCACAGTCACAGTCACAGTCCCGGCCACAGCTTCAGCCACATCCCCATCTACCTTTACATAGTCAACCAATATCTTTGTGAGCTGAGTGAGTACTGAACTGAGTACTCGTCTCCTTTCTTCCCTTCCCTTCCCTTCTGTCTCCGTCTCTCTTTTTTCCTTCATACATTATGGACTTGTGCAAATTTTATGAGCTCGAGCAAATACATATTTGCATGCAGTAGCTTGTAGATGATTACTAGGATACACCTCTGTCTATGTCTTTGTTTCTCTTACATAATGTTAGCGTCCACGTAGCGTAGCGTAACGTAACGTAGCCAAGTTCATATCTTTATTAAAGTGGAAGCAACAAATGTGGAAAGTTGACTTGAGTTGAGTTGGAATTTCCAAGCGCTAGAGAAGAGAAGAGAAGAGAAGGGAAGACAAGGAAATAGGCAAGAGCAAGTAGACCAGAAAGGCAAACTACAGTGGCAACGACAACAGCAACTACAGAATTAGAGAACAGATAGGTTTGTTGTAGCATCTGTACATGGCGTGGCCATGCTTACAATGGCGTGTGGTTTGTGAAATGATGAGACTTGATGGAACTATCCACTAACCACCACAATTCATTGCTTACGTACCCAAAGTATTCGGTGCTGAGCGTTCGCTCGGTGCTCAGCATCCTTATCCATATCCATATCCATATCCAAATCCACATCCTATACATACATGCCTACACAGTAGACATCCACAACCACCTACTTCTGAGCAGAGTCCATGAGCTGGGGAAAGTAAATGTGTAATTTTTAATTTATATGTGCCGCTTGACATGTTCCACTGCACCGTTCAAACCAACCGCACCGACACCAACCATGGACCGCAGTCGACATCGTACATACATACATACCTACCTACATGCATACATACATGAGTCGTGTGGGAAAATATGAATAGATACAAGATAAAAAATCCTTCACAGCTAACTGCATCAAGACATGGCCAAACATATTTTTGAGACAGATCAGATAGACTGTTGGAGGTATATGTAATATGTACCTATGTGTGGATGTGTAGTTATTTGCATATAGAACCAAATCACCTACCTACCTACCTGCCTCTCCACTCTCATTCTACACTAGACACACTGTCGGGAGGTAGATGCACATACAAAGGCAAATAGTAAAGCATGGGACAAGAAGGGAAGGTAAAGTAAAGAGACGAGTGCATGGGAATAGGGGAAAAGATACGTGCACTCGACAGTATGGAATTTGAACAGAGTGAACTGGAAGACCCATATGCATACACATCCCGGTGGATGTATATTATTAAGTAGAATGATGATTCCATATGACTAGACTACAAGTGCGAGTACGAGTACGAGAAAAAGCCCTCCTCGTAGGATTGTGGCTCCGGTCCTGGTCCTGGTTCTGGTGCATGAAAGATCCTCATGTGAATTTTTGACGGTGTTTTTTCAATGATGTATGCAATAATCTGAATGGATGGATGTATGGATGGATGACTGGTTGGTTTGCATTTGGTTTCATTTTGTTGGTTGAGAGGGAACCGAAGGCTGCTTGCTGTTGGATGGATGGATGGATGGATGGATGTATTGCATTGGAAGGGATGGGAAGGTGGAAGGCACACGGACACAGACACACGACTACAGTAAACCGAGGAGAAGAGATGGCTTGGTTTCCTTGGTTTGGTTTGGTATGTTCGACGCTCAAGTTGGAGACGAGACGAGACGTCTGAGAGAGAAGCTGAGTGAGCGACTTTTCCGTCTGGAGATTAGAGAAGGGCTCTTTGGTTTGGAAACAAGAGTGAGAGTGTAGGACGGGAGAAAAAAGAAGTACTGAAGGAGAGTGGCAGAGAGGACGTTGAAAGGGAATGGAGGCTCTCTCTGTTCTCCCATGCTACTTGAAAAACGACTCTGAGGCACGAAACATGTCTTTATTCATAAGCACCAAACTCCTCCGCTTCCCTTTCTCTTTCTCTCTCTCTCTCTCTCTCTCTCTATCTTCGTTTTCTCTTCTCTCTTCCAAAGTCCCGGAGTCCTGGAGTCCTGGTTCTGGAAAAACTAGACCAACTTTTTTTATGTGTGTTATGCACCAATACTAATACCAATACGTGCACTATCGAGGTCGACGTCGACCCCAAGACCTTTTTTATGATATTTTTCTTGTTCGTGCTATGCATTCGTTTGTACACTTGTCTTCTTCTCTTCTTCTTCCACTTTTACTTCCATGTACTTGGAGGTACTCTTGGTAGGTACAGGGATACAGATACATATAGGAATCTACATATACAAAGCGTATGCTCTCGTCCCACAACACTGCCTACCTTATCGCTGTCTTTGTCGCTATATGTACCGAGCTGTACCTTTTCCCTATGTACATACCTACATATACATATACATAGTAGAGGTAGTTATTGTTGGTTGGGCTTACCTACAATCGACAATCTACAGCTAGTGCCACAGCTACATTCTACATACATCCGTATCCATCCAAATAACAAACAAATTCTATCCACTTTTCTTCTGTTCACACAATGCTCGTCTCTCTCTCTCTCTCTCTCTCTCGCTTCAGTCCTGTCTTGTCCTGTCCTTTCCTATCTCGTCCTATCCTTCCCTATCCTATCCCGTCTCGTCTACTTTCCTTTGGCTCTTCCATGTCTGCCCTAGTCAACCTTCCTACCCGCAGTTCCCAGTTTACATGAATACTGACAAGGAAGGTATAGAGCAGAGGATGTACAAGAGAAAAGAGTGCTAACAGCAGAGAGGAATTCTCTAGGAAACCAATAAGATTCGCAAGTCATGAGGAAATTGTTAGATTCAATATAGACGGTTGACATGCTACCCAATACCCAATACTCACTCGGAACGAATAGCGAACAAGGAAGAAGGAATAGCTACTACTCACCTATACATTGGGTCCAAGTAATGCACATAAAGTTGAAACTTACTACGCGAACCATAGGAAGGACCCCGTCTGTGCCATACAGTACAGTACAGTACAGTACAGTCCAGTCCGGTGTGGTGTGGTGTGGTATGGTATGGTGTGGTGTACACGGATGATACGGATGAGCGTAAAAATGCATGACATGATGACTATAGGAAGAGAGAAAGGAATGAGGAAGGACCGCGAAGAGTAGGGAAGAGAGAGAAGAGAAGAGTGAAAGTGGAAGTGGAGTAAGGAACCAAACCAAGCAAGAAAATGGTAAAATGAAGTTTACTTGGTGACTGGTTTGGAAGCGATGAAAGTGTCGCTCCCTATGGACTCCCAATATATTCCCGGACTTTTTCCACTCGCCTTCTTCCTCCAATTCCATTCCATTCAATGCAATGTACGTAGTGTAGTGTAATGTAATGTAATGTAATGCAATGCGATGCAATGCAATGATGCTGTCCACGTCATGTCATCGTTGAGTGGACTTGAATTTTGAACACCATGGTATAGTCTATCTATAGGTATGTAGGAACTCGGTGGGTCGATTAGTACAGCTTTGTTTGTTTGTTTCTGACTTGACTGTTGGTTGGAAGTTCTTTGTTTGTTTATATGCTCGTCTGTCTACTGTCTCCTCTCTCCTCTCTCTACTGGTAGATTGTTAGAGGACCAAGTTTCGTGGTTATAATGTGACTTGCAGTTTCTGTCCAAACTTTTGTGATCAAGGTTACTGTCACTGGATTTTGGCAGGAGACAAAGGGAGGGAGACAGCGAGCTAGTCAGTCAACCAGTCAGTCAGCCAGTCAGTTAGTCAATCTAAATGACAAAGACAAGCCATTACATTACATTACATTAGGAGGAGCAGTGACTAATGACGCTCTCGGATTAGACTCATCGTCTTAAAGCGACGGGGACTGAGTGCAGGGCGTGATTGGGTCAAGACAAGACACATACACATGCTTTAATTAATTTAAAATGTATAAATCACATTTCAAATGGAGCACCGACACCAAGTCAGCAATAAAAGCAAAAACAAATATAATCATCATTCCCATTATAAGCATTGCAAATATTTAATGAACATCCATCAAGCTCCTTCCTATCTAGAATCTTGAGCACACATTTTTAGTCCGACAATTTACGATGCAATCGCATATCATGGTAATGCAATGGGGACATTATTGCTACAGGACTAGGACCAGGAACGTGGATGAGGGAGACTGGTATAGGGAATTAATTTACGGAAGCTCCTTATAATTTTCCACTGTAAGACTTTAGCTGTAGAACCAGGAACCAGGAACCAAGACCAGGACCAGGAATAAACTTAGTCTTGCCATATACCATACCATACCATAGCCTCCATTGGTTTAGTCTTGATAATCGGAATTTAAAAGGAATGTGACCATCCCCTTGAACTCCTCAAGCTGAAACGATTTAAAAATAATGTGTAGATGGATAGATAGTATCTTTATAAGGAGAGACGAAGATCCATCATACTGGAAGAATATCAACTAGCTAAGCTGACTACACAAGTCTTGGTCTATACACACAAGTACCTACAACGCACTATCAGCATTAAGGACAAAGAACCAAGGAACTCACTGTGGCTTTGACTTTGACTTTGGCTTTGGCTTTGGCTGAGTAACATGAAAAGACTGAATATGAGCATGAGCAGAGATACATACAAGGGAAATGTTTCAATTTTTTCTTCATGAGCATTTTGAGTTTTGGCTGGAAGAAAGGGGCAGACTGCCAAATAAATCCATCATTTGTCACTCATGCGGATGTCAGCGTGCCCTATTTTTTATCTTCACTCAATTGGACATTAACTCCTCTCTGCCAGTTTCGATTTCCTTTTGCTCTGTTCTACTCTGCAAGGCGTGTGGTGTGGTGTGGGTTTTGTGGTGCTTCCACCGACACATGGATGAGCAGCAAGATCTATCAGCTATCAAGTGTCTATGAGTACCGAGAGCACAGGGAGCACCTTGTCTACCGACTACCGACTACCAACTACTAACGTAGCTACTAGTACTTGTACATACAAGTTCAATGCTTTAAGGTACACTTACCTCCTGTACCGCAAAGACTCATCACATCATCTTCCATAAAAAAAATGCCTTCTAGGAAAAATCCGCCGGGAGAAAGAGACCCGCCATCTATACTTGTATGTGTACATATAGCGTTGATATAGTAATTTAACAAGGGCTTTGAAATTCTCTTTTAAATAACTGCCAAAAGTGTCATTTGCAATGAAATGACTTATTAGTTTGGATACATAATATGTGAATTGCAAGGTAGTATAGCAGGGAGTTATTAATTTTTCGCATTTGACAGTTCCCAGGGAATAAATTTAGCATGTAGGTACATTCATCTATAAGCTCTAACTTGTAGCATTTCTACAAAAAACTTGACAATATTGACGATGTAATTGTAAGGAGACCGAGTGCAGTGTAAAAGTTAAAGAATTTTACATCAGGAAAAAATGTTTTCAAACGCAAAAAACTACTCGTATTTAGTTTGGATGCATCTTAAATCGCCACAAAATTAGTAAAAACGCATGGTGAACTTGGAGATTTTCTATTTCAACGCATTTTTAAACGTCAAAATTTTCTATTTTAACAATTTTGAAAGGCGTCAAAATTTTCTATTTTAAAAACTCTGAAAGGCGTCAACATTTTCTATTTTAACAATTTTGAAAGGCGTCAAAATTTTCT
>JAAXYX010005789.1:0-10470 GCA_036851915.1 Ptenothrix huangshanensis | reverse complement strand
TTAAGCATTTATTTAGTTGGCTTCAGTGTACGTTGTACAAGTTCTAGTTGGAAGTGTGCGGCACACATGCGATCGCATAAACTTTTGTATACATGCTGTATCTTCGTTGACATTTCTCATTTGACCATCATAACTATAAACTTGTGGTACATATTCAAGTTTTGACAGGAGGTGTGGTGCTTTTGTGATTTCTGACAGTTTTCTGCCTCGCTGTTCTAACTTAAGTCTATTCTATGCCAATCTTTATATATCACATTATGCATGAATTTCTGTGTTGCAAGATATCGCTCTCTTAAACGTTTGGGAGTTTACCCTCCGCACGAGTTTGTTGTTCTCACCGCTTGCTTAATTTCATCATCCTATGATGTGTATTCAATCGCAGTTCTAAACAAATAATTCATTTACTTATATCTACAGTTGCACTGTCAAAGTACTACCCCTGGTGATGTCGTAAAGAATAACGCAGCATTTGGGTACAGTTATACGATGGGGAGAAAAGTGCAAATACATTCCGTATTCGTGGAATCGAAAGTCGAATAGAGCAAAAAGCAAGGAAGACAACATTACAAAATGTTTCTATTGTGGGCAGTTGGTGTTGTCTTTCATGTACCAATCATTTCTTCTTTACAAGTGTATGATTATCCTTCGAAGCTCAACTGAGAAGCTGTCCCGAAAAATACGAACATTTTACATGACTTGTGTATACATAAACTTATCAGTTCAGCATATAGTAGCGATTAAGCAGTACGGAACCATGCATATATTAATCAACAATTTCATGGATGTCACTCAAGCTATTAATGGTACGCTCTTCTCAAAGCCTATAAACATTTGATTTTAGATTGTTATTGTTTAAGTAAAATAAAATTTTTAATCGTTAATACATGCAGATCGATTCGGACCAACAAAGGTTGTAGGCGAGAAGAAAATTCTATTGCTCATGAAAATTGCTACTTACGGAGTGTTTCTGGGATCCTCAAATGCATTGGGCGTGTTTCTGGCTCCAGAATCGCCTACAGTTATAACGTCATTTTTTGAAAATCCAAAGCAACTCCCACTTCAATTTAAGTTGGCTGCTGGAATCGTTCATATTATTGTGAATCTTTTTCACATATACCCACTTGCTTTCTACTTCTCGGTACTGCTCAGTTATACTCACGCGGTTACATCTGTGATTCGGCATTTAAAGTAAGTGGCCTGCTTTGTAATTAGTTTTTAAAACATTAAAAACAGGCATGTTTAAGCCGTTTTTTAAATTGCTGTACTAAAAACTAAATTACCCCCTAATGGACAAACTAAAAAGTTAAAACTAAAATGTTTTGTTCCTGCAATAATTAACAGGCTGCCAAGACGAAATGAAGATGCTTCTCAAATGAATTTTAGTCTTAATCCTATACTGCTCCGAAAATTTTATTGCACGCTATCAGTTTTACAAAGCCATTTTAACAAAACATTTTCCTTTTGGACTATTGGCATGGAAATCTATTGCATTTTCTTCGTGGTGCTGAATATTTTTCAAGCTGTTGATTTTTTTAATGGAAAGGCACTTTTGATGGCCGTGTTAACCTGCGTTTGCTTCACATGTCTGTTCAAGGAGTTCTCCAAAATTCACGAAGCCTCCACTTGTACTCTGGCTAGTTGGAAATTTATCAGTAGACCAGCATGGTTTGTAAAGTATCGTCGATCATGCTCTGCTTTGTCTGTTACTATTGGATCCTTTTACTACGCTGACAAAGGCATACCCCTCACCATTCTTTGTATAATTTTTGTTAATTCCGCAAATCTTGTTGTAAGTTACGGGGCATCAAAACTTTCATAAATAGGTAGTTCCATTTATGTCCTTGCATAAAACACATTACATTGTATTTGTCATTCAGTAAGTATTTCATTATTAATTGATTAATTCATATGGTATTATGAGTATGTATGACATTTTGATCCGAGCTTATGAAAACATGATAAAATATGAAAAAATATTAATATATACAAAATATAAGCAGTAAGCCTTTTGAACTCCAAAAAACGTTTTAGAATTTTGATCAACATTTTAACAGCTTAGGATATAATTTTTCCTGCGACAGCTAAATCTTAAAAATGTTATTAAATAAAAGTAACCGTTAGCTGGACACGATATCCCCCTTAATGGAAAAGTGGTCTAAGTTGAATTTTTGCACGCTGATCGTATTTTGTTCCTGGCACTAAAATAGTCTAACCGACTGAAATCGAGATAATCGGGGCCAAAGGTAGACATTTTGCCCAAATAACGTATAAGCCCAAATTAATTTTTGTATTGTAAAAATATACAAGTGTTGTATATCTAATGCTTCATGCGGAACGGACGTTCCAAACTGTTCTGATTGGAACCAGAATCGGAACGGAACGTGAATTTTTGTGTTCCGAAACTTTCGGAACGGAACGGAAGCGAAGCTGTTTCGTTCCATTTCCGTTCTATTTCGATTGGAACGTTCCGAATCCTATGGGCACTTAAAATAATTTAGGAATCTAAATGATTTACATATCTTAGGAAATTATTCATAATAAAAACATTGCATGATCATGAGACACAATGAAGTCTTTACATTATTATTGGCTATTGTTTGCGATTGAGATTTAGTATAATTTAATGTTCAATATTGGAGCATTGTACTTACTGGCTACTGGCATACTGTTTTTGAACTACTCTGAAACAGCTACAAAATCATTGCTGATAGGTTATACACCACGTAAACATTTATATGCACTGAGTAATGGTTTTAAGCCTGCATCAAATTTACACTAATCGATTCAAAGTAATGACTCAAAATTTTGAAATTCGCTAATTCATTTGTTTATTAAAACCCATCCATTCGCAATATTTATGAAGTTTTTTGTGCAAGAAAAATAAGGGCTCGCAGTACGCAGTGAAATCACCCAAGGTGCCAGCCGAAAGTCTCCTGTCGCGATAATTGATCTAGAAACTGCCGAATTGGAAATATCGTGCATTTTCAAAAAGTGTGAATTGTAAAAGTTTGACCCTTGTTTTGAGTAATAATGTAGTTACACCATTTTGCCAGCACTGTAAGGAATTGAAATGTAAGAGAGCAAAATGCTGAGTAGAGTAAACTGTTAAGTATTATGCAATCTGATATAGTTTTAAAGGAACATGAGATCATCATAATTGTCATTTATACGGCACAACATTACTTGCTGGTATTAGCCAAAGACAGTTACAAATTAAAAACTTAAAATACAGAAAGGAATAGACATATCAAAAGCGAGTAAAAATAGTTATTATCATTAATCATATGTCATCGTAGTCGGTAGAAACTTTTATTTTTCTCAAAAAGTGTTAATTTGAAAAATTTCGTTTTAGCAGTAAACCAGCTATCAAAACTCAGTCCGAGGTTGGCCTCAAAATCATTTAACTAAAGCATTTTAGTTTGCATTGCAGTTTTAGGTTTGCATTTAAGAAATCCTAAACAATAAAAATGCGACGTGAATTGGATGTGACTTGTTAAAGCAATTCAGATTATGGAGATTTTTAGCCTTTTGAATAATGTATTGGATTGCATAGATAAGGGATAAAGGTGAAGAGAGAGAGAAGCTTTGGTGCCTTGGCAGACCAAGGCAGTCGAGTGGCTGAAAGTAGGCCACGGATTATTTTAGTAACGACGTTACCAACTGTCAAAAGGCAGTTGGGAAAGAAATGGAATTGTATTGAGTTATTTGGTGATTCTTTTTACAAGGCTCGGCCTCATCAACTCTGAGCTGCGGTTTCCATTTGATGCCTTGGCTTTGTGTCCCAAACCCTCCCTTTGTCCAATCTCAAACTCTTTCGTATTCGAGATTGCGTCACGTCTCGAGTCTGAGCATATATTGGTCATCATCCGAGAGTCTAGACCTACAGTGATGTCCGAAATAATAGAAAATCATCATTTTTCGACCCCTACTCCTTATCTTTAGCATTTGAATTTCCAACCGATGTTTATTCTATGTCTTTATCAATAAGTCAACATGCTATGAAAAACATTTTGTCAAATTTCACTGTACAAGGAAAAGATATCTAAAATTCCATTTTTACAGTGGTCCGAAATAATAGAAAATTTTTCGGGTATGTAAATCTCTAAAAGCAGTAGTAGTCGAAAGACCATTAGCTGAAAGGAGCCCATACAAGACTAATGCAAATAAAGGGCGTAAAAGTAAGCTAAGTGAACGTATACAAATACAACGCGATGTAGTTAAATCAGCTACCAAAGATTTTTCCATTAGGAAAATAAAATTAGAGTATTACCCAAACGTGTCGAAAACTACTATTCTAAGGACTTTGCATAATAAACCCGAGGTAAAATGGACCAAAAAGCTTAAACAGCCGCCTTTGTCAAAGCAGCATAAAAAGCAAAGAATGGATTTTGCCAGAGAAAACGTAGGCTTGAAGAAACTCTGGCAAAAGTGGATTTTTAGCGACGAAAAAAAGTTGTCTTGACAGTTTCTCAAGTTATTGGGCTGATACACGGATGAAGAAGGAAGTTAAGTTCAGTCGCCAGCAAGGTAAACTACAATTTACATTGTTTTTAATGTTAGGTTTCAATTTTTAACCTTAATGTGTTAGTAATTAATAATTACATCTTGCATTTTTTTTAATTATTCTTAGGCGGTGGTTCAGTTATGGTATGGGGTGCATTTGGATACGGTGGAAAAGTTCCTCTCGTGGTCGTGTCTGGCAACATGAACTCATTGTCCTACCAGGATATGCTTGTCGCTTCTTTTCTACCGTTTGCTCAACAAGTTGGAGGTCGAGAGTGGATTTTCCAGCAGGGTAATGCGCCGTGTCATAGTTTAAGTTCAACAAAGGAATGGTTTACTAAGAAAAAAGTGCGTGTTGTTCGACGGCCAAGTAGAAGTCCAGATTTAAACCCCATAGAAAACTTGTGCGGTATCTTGGCTCCACGAGTGTACGCTATTGGAAGGCATTTCCAATAGCGTGGGGTAAATGGGATTTACCATGGGGTAAATTGGACGAAGAGTTGCTACAAGCTCTCATTAATTCCATGGAACAGCGATGCAGTGACGTTATTCAGGCTAAGGGTGGTAGTACAAAATATTAGAGGTAAAATAGCTACAAATTAGTCGCTATGAATTCGAACTGGTGGAATGTAATTATATACAAAAGTAATAAAAGTTTTCTATTATTTCGGACCACGGTAAAAATGAAATTTTGGATATCTTTTCCTTGTACAGTGGAATTTGACAAAATGTTTTTCATAGCATGTTAACTTATAGATAAAGACATAGGTATAATAGACATCGGTTGGAAATTCAAATGCTAAAGATAAGGAGTAGAGGTCGAAAAATGATAATTTTCTATTATTTCGGACCTCACTGTACAACTACAAGTGTTGACGTGACAAGGATAGCGGGATCGACCGAGACCCGGAGGACGCCCGCAAGGATAGGGCTAGGGACACGCGGACAGGGTAATAATTCTATCGCAAGATAATTTGATTCCAACTTACGATTAGATTATGCAACTTAAAAGTAAACTTGCTTTTATCTGGTAATGTTCAAAATGCAAAATCAATCAAGAAATTAAGTATTGTGAAAAGTAAGAGAGGATGATTCATGCAAATGATTGTAGCTGCAGTAATAAGAATACAATAATTACATAATTATATGAATTCCACAACCGACATTTCTCGACCAATGTAATTACTTAATTAAAAGCCATACAAACCGCAAATAAAATTGGGAAGGCAACGGAATCCGCGACTTTTAAAGTAAATTTTAAAACATACATAATTCAATATAATTGAACGAAAGATAACAAGAACCTTCTTAAGCAGTAGCGTGTCCAGAGGTAGGCAAGCTAGCAACTACCTGCTGCTCAATTTTGAAAAAAAATAAATTATATGGATATGAGACAATATGTGTAGGAACACGAAAGCAGAAATGTCATATTACAATGACTTTTTAAAAAGTGTAAAAAATGAGCATACGGACTTTTTAAAGAATCGCAAAATCTATAAACTCGAACTTTTTGAAAAGTGTAAAAAATAAAAATTGAGACTGCAAGAGTCCAAAAAATTGGTTAGAAACTTTAACTAGATGCAAAAAACTGAGCCGTTAGCCAATTTGCATACGTCGAAAAGAATCCCGCAAAGTGAAAGAAATCAAACTTTGGACTTTTTAAAAAGGACTGAAAAATAAAAATTCGAACTTTTTGAAAAAATAAAAAATTTAAATTTAAACTTTTGGGAAAAGTGTATAAAATATAAAGTCGAGCTTTTTAAAAAGTACTTATTCAAGATTTTTGAAAATTGTTAAAAGTATAAAATTGATCTTTTTGAAAAAAAGTAAAAAAAAATTGAAAGTCGGCCTTTTTTAAAGGGATAAAAAATCGACAAAATCGCTGGATTCGCTACTGATTTTATGTAACATCTCAAATTACAGTTCTGAATATACATCTACTAAATATTTTTGCGGATAAACAGTAGATTACATTCTCAAGTAGATGAAATAATAGAATATGACAATCATAAAATAAAGCGAAAAACAACCTAGTTGTTATGTAGCCCTTGTTCAACTCGTTAGAACTTTAACTTTTTTCCGAATTCGATTCACTTCGCTTCTTTAGTCAATTCATAATCCCGTTTTACTTTTGGTCTACAAAGTATTTACCAATAATGCTTTCTCACAATACAATCCAAGCGCTTTTTATTGTATTCAAATTCGCGGAAAACGTGAAAGGTATTCCATTTAAAGTAGATGACAAATCAGAATGCTTGGTTACATATAAGAAATTTTCTGTTTGGAGGTGGATTTTATTTTCGGCCCATTTCGCATGGGATATAATTAACATTTTTAGATTTGGTTTGTCCATAGCGCTTTCCACATTTACTTCAAACAATTATGATTCGGAGCAAATTTTACAGCCCCTTCGTTCCAAATTTGATATACTTTGGGACGTTGGTTTTTTTGCTCTGCACTTTTATACCTTCATGGGGAGGTTGCTATCCTTCCTCAAGGCCCAAGACATGATTTTTATAGTCAATTGCGTTATAAAAATAAACGCTAATCTTCCGAATGTACCGAAAACTAACAAGAACAAATTCTCTTCTAGTGTGTACCAGGAGAGGACGTAAACTTAAGCACTCTTTTGTTATAGGACGGTGGAGAAAATTGCGATATTCCTGGTCCAACTTAATTTCCGTTTGTAAAGAAGAACGCAAGGAACCTTCTTTCCCTGTCTTGCTTCTTATATTAATGATGATTTCTAGTATTTTTTGTGCGCTCCCGGTACCAGTCGTTGTATTTGCTCTAAATCCAAGTGATCAGCGGTATTTCACATATTGGCTACCTAAATGGTTTCCAAGACACTGGACTATCCTGGTACTATTTGGAGTAATTGAAATGTGGAATGCTATGGAAATCTGGTATATCTTAATAATGAATGTCTCACTGGCACTTACGGGAACGTTCTGCATTCTCTTCTGGTCTCGTCATATCATGTATGGAATTTAACTTAAATTTATGAACTTTTATATTCCAAATATTTTAGTTTGAATTTTGTATTTATTAAACTAGACTGGATTCGAACGGGATCATCAAGACCAAATGTGTTTGGAGACAAAACCTGAGCTTCAAAGAAAGAGTTGCCCTTTATAGAGCATTGTTATTGGTTGTGAATGGTGTGAATGATTTCCTGGGAGTGGTGGTATCTTTTGGTAATGAAATATGCTTGATGGCAGTTCATGTATCTGCAAACTACATGGCCATTAAATCAATTCAAAACCTCGATTTTCACGCTTTTGCTTTCTACTCCTGGGTGTCTTATGGATGCTCCCTAGTTTCGGTTCAAATATACGGCCTGATCAGTGACATTCGCGATGCATCCGGTGAATTCTCCAAGTCAAAAACAGAGCTGAGGCAACTGTTGAATCCTTATCAAAAAAGGGTTCTCCGCTCTCTTAGGATGCTTCGAATCAAAGTTAGAGGATTTGACTTTGAAAGCCGTGATGCGACCACAACTTATTTGTCTGCTGTCGCTGACTATACCATTTCAGTCACTTTCATGTAGTTTATTGCATTGTAATAGTAATAATATGGTAATAGTTTTGTAGTTTCACGTAGTTAATTATTGCAAGTTATTGTATGTATAAGGTTACCTACATACCTACAACAGAACACCAAACCTTCTGGAAAAGTTCCAGGACGGTGAAGCAAGTGCCGTTTACTCTTAGCATAAGTAATTAGTTAATTATTTAGATTTTAAGCTAACGGTAAATTGTTCTAGTTAAAGTTTATTTTTGTCCAGCCCTTTGTCAACAGACAAAGGACCCATTATTGTTAGCTAGTAATACGCGGTAAAACCTGCGTATAAAAACTCGAGCAAAAGTCAATAAAAGTATCAATTGTTATCCTGAAACTGGAGAAGAAACATTGTATTTATTTATGTTATCGGCTGCGTGAAGTATCTACCTATCACCAAGAAGAATCCTGCGAAGACTCTGACGTAAAGGCGAGCACCTACCAGTAGCGACTACAGGGTCCTTTCTCAAGGCAGTTATACCTCATTCATATTCAGGTACAGATAATTATACTGCTCTCACTCTGGTCAGCTAACACCGATCAACTCACTCTTGTCATACCACCAGGCTTACATACATAAGTAATAGAATCATTACACATGTCGTAGACAATTAAATATATGTAATTGTGATAGCATTAGTCTTTGCAATAGAAGCTTTCAATTCAATGGTATAGGTTTTAGTCCCTATTATATTATAAAATATTTGGACTGTCCGCCGGACATCTCATTCGAACGAATTTGCTTAAAAAGTAAACGCGTTACCAGGGGAAAAGAGCCGACGGTGACGTACGTTCATAACTTTCTGAATTGGACTTTCATGTTGATCTTAAAAGATGAATTTTGAACAGTTTATCATTTTTAAAAATCATTGTACATTTTACCAAAGCATACAAACGACTTTTTGGGAAGTTTCATCGCCAAAATATTGGTTAGATAAAGCGCTAACCGTCTCCGATCATATTAAAAATGGCATCATATTTTTTGAAATTATCACAAAATGCTTATTATTTTTTTATTAAAATCATGCATAAAATTGCACTCAAAAGATGTACTTCTTGATTTAGAGTATTGCAGCTTGAATTTTTTATTTGAGTAAATATACTTGATTTGAACGGGGCAGTCAGCAAATGTGTACTGTTGCCACAAAATGGTTTCTAAACAACAATGGCTTCAAAACACAAGCAGAGCAATAATAGCTTCAACTACATTAAATGCAGTAATTAGTTAATTTTCTCATTTATAAATCGTATTGTGTATTAAACCGATATAAAACCAATTTTAAAATGTCCAGAAGTTTCGAGTATATTGGCAGCTACCAATTACTTAATTAAGTTCACAATTACATGCAAAGCATACTATGCAGTAATTAAAATTGTAAAGTAAACAATATCAAAACACATTTTAAACACGGCCAAAATTTTATTTATTTTAGTATTCTGGGCGAAAGAACCTTGAAGTGCATACGTACAATAAATATAATTAATGCAATTTTGTAATTTTAAAAACTATTTCATAATTGCATGTACAAAAGACTTTCAACAATTATTTTTCACATACCATTCTTATCAATTTATTATACCACAAATTATGTCTAAATGTCTTCTGTTCTTAATGTGTCTTTGCGGAAAGCGTTGTTGTAGCTTAAGTTGTAAATAACTTTTTACTGTCTCTCTAGCGCTTTTCTAAATTTTGTAATTATATCCAATTTTGCATGAAATCCTGTGTTGAATGCAAACCGTTTGGGTGTATACCCTCCCCACGAGTTTGCTGTTCTTACCGTATTATTAGTGATATATTTTTGTAATTTATATTTAGTTTTAGATTTTTTTAATCAGCACTCAACTCTCAGTAAGAAAATGGCAGCTTATATTTATCCAAACAATAAAAAGTAGCTGCTAACTAAGCTATTAAAATAATAGTATCTTGGGTATAGTTAAATGATAAAGCTATTTTAGATTTTTCACCCCTTTTAATGTCGCCTAAGCAAAAGGTAATTTAAATGCTTATTCCATACAAACATAATATCCAAGTCTTTAATACCGTATAATTGTTCTGCCTAATTTCGACAGCTTATGATGTGCATTCAATCTCTATTTTAAAACATTGTTTCAATCATTTATATATAAAGTTGCATTGCCAAAATACTACCTCTAAAATTTTCAAAAACCACACAAATAAATACAATTTAAAAAAATCCAAGCCAGAAATCGAGTGGGTTTTAGACGCGCTGAAGATCGTTTTACTAAACAAAAATAACTTAATAGTGGATAAACTTAAGAATTAAAATTAAAGATAATCGTTTTTCCTTAAATGATTTGCATGCTGCTTACGAGGACTGGGCATGAACCCATGGCTTCCAAACCCCTCGATGTATTTTTTTAAGAAAGAGCACAAAAAGTTATTAC
>JAAXYX010005788.1:0-10471 GCA_036851915.1 Ptenothrix huangshanensis | reverse complement strand
TGGTGTGATTTATTCAAGTTAATTAAAATTCACACATAATCACAAGTATACATATTACAATCGGATTGTTAGTGGACGCTCGATGTGGTTGTGATTATCCCAAATTAACTTAGTAGCACTTAGCACTTCGTAATTACATTGTTTAAATGATAGGCACCTAAAACTAACCAAAATATAAGTAATTATTGACGTTAAAAGTAAAATTGCAAGAATAGGATTGAATGTTGATTGTTAAGTCTGAAGTTGTAGTTGCAGCTGGAGATGGAATTTTGAATTATGGATTTTTGCCATTTAATAATTTAATTGCATACTTGATTAAATTTAATTTTAATTCAAGCTGGTTAAATTATTACTACCATGCTCATAATTACATACATAATAGTAATAATAATAATAATAAGTAGTATAATTACAACCACAACCAAGAAAGAAATGACTCACTGCCGCCATACGATTCAAACACAAGACGCGTGTTGTGTTGAATAGCCATGCGCAGAACACGATTTGTTGCTCACTCGAGCATCAAATATCTGACTTGGTTTGATGTTAGCATCAGCATCAACTTTTGTCGAAGCTTCAAAAGTGTTGCGCTGTTGCTCGCTATATGAAAGCAAAATGTGGAGCAACTTTTCGAAAAAGTTGCTGGTGCTTGCCGTTTTTGATGCTGATGCTCGCTATATAATTAAACCGGCCTTAAGGCGTACACATTTGCCTTGATTCGGATTTTGGATTTTGGCTTCGATATTCAATATTTCATTTGATTTAGTTTCGGGGTCTAAGTATGCTTTAATTCAATTTCGTTTGCTGATTGTGTTTTAATCAAGGTTGCACACTTGTATTTTGTAATTGAACTCCGACTCCGGTTTGGGCTTCGTTTATTGTGTTAGAACGCAATAATTTCGAATTTAATATCCAGCTTTTAAACATTGACTGGGTTTAAATTCGTATTGAAAATTAATAAAGGGATTTAAGTTTTTGACTAGGCTTTCGGTCGATTGTTTATTGAGGTATTAGTTTTTGTATAGAGATTTGTGTTCGGGTTAAGGATTAGGTTAGGTTTAGGCGAAGTTGGATATCGTCGTTGAAGGTGCAAAACTTAACATCTTTTTCGTAACGTTATGGGATTTCTGAGAGGGTGTTAACTTTTGCATCTTCAACGACGATATGTATTCCTTAGTTCGTCCTACGATATTAGATGTAGCACTGGATGATTTACGAGTAATGAATACTCGTCAGTTTAAGTCTTGCGGGTGTTCTTTACATTTTTATGCAAGGGTAGCATGAGTAGTTTCGTTTCAGAGCTCTTATCTTATGAATACGGATATTGTTTTTGTTTTCATCGATTTCGGATTTTGGTCACATGTCACATAGATCTTTGGTAATTAATTGGATTACCGTGGGCAGAAATACAGAAAGTTTTGGACAGCTTCGATGGCTGGACCCTATCCTTAACTTAAATGTGAGGACTTTTAACGGGGACCGCGCAAAAAAGTTGAATAATAGTATTTCCAGCTATTTCCAGTATTTATAGCTTTTCCAAATAGCTCGGAAAAATTAAATTCAAACTTAGAATTTTTCGTTGAGTTCTCGGTAGGTACAAACAAATCAGTATTTTAATTTTCCGTTTTTGTTTTTGAATCATCACTCGTTACATCTAACACTTGCATTTACGTTTCGCGAGTATTCGTTCCATCCCTCTGTTATTGTCCCGTATCTCACCACTTGTCCAAGATGCGTTTTAGTTGTACGTAGTTTATTATAAAAAATACTGTGTCCAAAACATCCAGAACCTAAGCTGTGTTTCGGGTGGAATTCAGATATTTTACTGCACTTGAACAAGATAAGATTAAAGTTTCGAGCTTTTAAATGCGTGTGTTACTAATTAAAGATTGCTAGTTTTATAGTGTAGTTTCAAGATCACCCCTTTATTTTCATTCACTATTCCCACTTATGTTTTTTTGTTTCTACGATAGCAAAATGTCGGGTTCGGGATTTGGCAAGGAAGGAGTTAGACCCCTCTATACCCGAGGCAGGTCAAGAGGCATACCTCAACTTCCGCCTGCGGCAGGATCAGGTTCTCCTGGAGCTCCTGTCGCTCAAATGGAGTCTTTGGAATTGGGTATTACTTCGAGAGGAGGGAGAAGTCCTGGATCGGGATCACCAACGGATTCTAGGTTTGGAACAGGGAGCGAGGGTGAAGATAATGGAAACGGGAATGGGAATGGGAACGGCGGAACAAGTCCCATTGGGCAGCGGGGAACTCCTCGCGGGAGGATGTTAAGATCAGATTATGTCCCTTCTAGGCCAGTTGGGCTTACAAAAAAAGGAACTAGCGGAGATAGCATTAGTTTGGTTAGCAACTACTTCGAACTCCAAAGAAAGCAGGGTGTAAACTGGAGATTGTACAAGTATAGAGTTGAATTCAGCCCCGAAGAAGATCGAGTGGGGCTTAAAAAAGGAATTATAAGGTCGCTTGCCAAGGAGGATAATCCGGAAGGAGTAAATGTTGGTCAGATGATCGGACCAAATATTTTCGACGGGCAGCATATGTTTGTCTCCCGAATCATTCCAGATGCAGCGTTGTCATTTCAGCGACCTAGCAAGAAAGGAGAAATGTACAGTATTCAGTTGTCACTGGTTGAAGAACTAAGTCCGGTGGACCCGATGTACATTGTTTTTTATAACAATGTAATGAAAGAAATACAGGTTAAGCTGGATCTGGATCAGATGGGGCGTCATTTTTTTGACAGGAAACAAGCCATCCCGTTGGATCAATACCGTCTAGAATTGTACCCTGGGTACATCACCGTTCTGAGACAACACGAGAACAATGTTTTACTCTGTGTTGAAGTAACGCATAAAGTCCTTCGGCAGGATTCTGTTCTGGAAGTTATGCTTGGCATTCGTCGCGACCAAAACATCGCCCGCGAAGGTCCAGAGGCGTACAAAGCCGCCATTCAAAACGAGCTTGTGGGTACTGTCGTGATGACAACATACAATCGGAAAACGTACAGGGTGGATGATATACTTTGGGATAAACATCCAACTGATAGTTTCAAGTATAGAAACGAAGAGATAACGTTTGCTGAGTATTATAAGAGAAGATATGATGTTGATATAACTGCATTGAAGCAGCCGATGTTGTCCTCAAATCCTAAGCAAAGGGATATTCATCGAGGTATTACTGAGCCGTTCGTTTTGGTTCCTGAACTCTGTCGCATGACAGGTTTAAACGATAGTTTACGGAACAATTGGAAGTTAATGAAAGACATGAGCGAGCATTTACATATGGCCCCAGACCGCAGAGTTAACAAAGTTTGTGGTTTCGTCCAGCGCATCATAACAAACGCTGCTGTAAGTGAATCTTTTGTTACTTCGTAAGTTTGTTTTTCGAGATTTATAATAATTATAATAGCATTATCATGAGTACATAATGGCCCAGAATGTTAGTAATTAAAACTCGTGTTAAATATTATTTTTATCTATCATAGGCATGATATATATTATAAAAGTAAGGTGGGTAAAGAGCTCACTGTTTTGGAAAGCCAGTGGAAACAAATAGAAACATTGAAATTAAATTGAGGCAACTCACGAATGTGATTTGATGCACTCTTTATTTTATATATTTACTTTAGGTCTCCAAGGAGCTTCTTGATTGGGGATTAAGATTCAAACCTAACCCTGTTGAAATACAAGGACGAGTTTTGCCGAAAGAATCTTTGAATTTTGGGAATCAGGCAACTGCAATGCCGGATGACAAGGCGGACTGGACTATGGAATTCAGAAGTGAGTTTATTTGGCTAAAAGTATTACAACTAGAAATTCGTGTGTGAACGGTTGTAGAATGTTTTTTGTATCCATATTCGTAGGCAAATCAATGCTGAGTACCACTAGTTTAAAAAGGTGGGTGCTGATTGTTCCCGAGCGGGAGTCGAGGGATATTGACAACTTGATAAATACACTGCAGAGAGTATCGCGCCCGCTGAATTTTTTCATCGATAGACCGGAGGTGTAAGTGCTGATTATTCACATATTTGATCGCTCCGACAGCACCAGTTTCACAAGTAGTACATATTGAAAATAATACGCGAAAATCCTTCTGTCGTTTTTAGCTTGAAAATTCGTAATCCAGCTCCAGCTTCATACAGTCAGGCAATTTCTGAAACCATGAATAAGCATGGAAGAAACGTACAGATGATTTTTGCAGTATTACCGGGCAATCAGCTTGACAGATATGCTGCAGTGAAGAGGCAGGCCAATATAACCTACGGAGGTGATAATTCGCGGTTATTTGTCATGAAATACCTTTTTTGGTGTATTAGTTAGTAAATGTAAATGTATTAATATTGCTATTATTTTGTTAGTCCCGAGTCAGTGCTTCTTGACAAAGAATGTGGCGTCGAAAGGACTTATGTCAATAGCAACTAAAGCCGTCATTCAGATGAACGCTAAATTAGGATACGAACCATGGAGTGTGAATATTCCCCTGAACGTAATTATTATTTTAAAATACTATTTCTCCTATGGTAGCCGAAGGTATGAAGATAATGTGTCGCAAACAACCTAATTTTGTTTTGTTGTTTCTCTATACTTAGTTTACGATGGTTGCTGGTTTCGACGTTTATCACGGCTCTACTGGAGGACGTAAAGGCCAGACGGTTGGAGCCTTATGTGCATCTACATCGAAAAATTGTACACAGTATTTTAGTACGGTATCTTACCATAGCACAAAGGAGGAGCTATCCAACAACCTATGTGTGGACTTCGGGAGTAAGAATGTTTTCAAATTCACTTATAATATTCTTTACGCCGTTCCGGCATTTAGATGTTATGGAAAAAGTGTTTCAGCGAGCTATGTGTATATATGTCAAAATGCAGTACTTCTTGCAGTACTTGGGAAGGAGAGGAATACTGATACAATGTTACCAGTAAAGGCACTATTTAATTACGTAACGTTTATTCGCAGAGTGCCTGATGGCCTACAGAAGTATCAATGAAAGACTTCCCGATAGACTCATTTTTTATCGAGATGGGGTCGGAGAAGGTCAACTCCAATACGTATTTGAACAGGAATTGGAGCAGCTTAAGGTAAGAGCACATATTCCGCTTTTCTTAGGTGAAAGAGTGGGGTGCATTTTAAGCCGAGTTTAAATGGTTTTCCATGACTTTCGGGAGTACCAAATATTTTCCGACTTTGTATGGGCTCATTATGATCTTTTTATTTACCGATCGTACAAGCCCGAAAGCAATATTAGCCATGGGTGCTGGGTTTATTAGTTCATTTTATTTAAGTTAATTATAAATTACGTAATAATAATATAGTCAGTAAAAATAATAGCACTCAATCGTTCTTCAGGTTTAAGCCGATTTGTGACTATCGAATCTCTAATAGTCTCAGCTGACGATCTGTATTCATGTAAATGCAATACAATTTGTAG
Organism: Ptenothrix huangshanensis; assembly: GCA_036851915.1. NCBI lineage: Eukaryota > Metazoa > Arthropoda > Collembola > Symphypleona > Dicyrtomidae > Ptenothrix > Ptenothrix huangshanensis. Next base: position 5,033 of record JAAXYX010005788.1, on the reverse strand, counting down.
CGGTAGGAAAGCCTGCTAAAAACTAAGGACGATCGGGTTTACGGCTAAGGACTCATTCATGATATAGTTGCGTGCCAACATTTTGTTATTCAAGGAGATAAAAATAAGGGAATTTATGTAGAAAAGTTAACAGTATCGATCGAACGAAATCGGTAATGTATTTTCAATTACGATGTTCAACCGATACCGCAATCAGGCATTTTAAAAATTAACGTTTTGTTGTGTTATATGCAGTTGTTAAATTAGCCATGTAATCTATTTAAGTAACAAAATAATCATGGGAGTGAGTGAATTTTTGAATATTGATTTGTGTAGGAGTCCATCAAAAAGATCTACAGTGCTAGCGATCGGCCCTCTCCATTTTTGACGTTCATAGTTTGTACGAAAAGAATAAACTCCAGGGTTATGGAAGTAAGAGCACGCGGAGGAGCTAATCCGCCGCCTGGAACAGTCGTAGACGATATTATCACTTTACCGGAAAGGTAAGTTAATGCTCCGTGCAGATACTTTCGTAGGACATAGAAATAGTGAAAAAAGTCCACGTTGACGCTGTCTGTTTACATATTTGATCAAAGTACGTTATTGAAATTATTTTCATTGATTACTTTTTTAAAGGTACGATTTTTTCATCGTGGCACAAAATGTCAGACAAGGAACTGTTAGTCCAACCAGTTACAATGTCCTTTTCGATGATTCCAATCTTGGCCCAGAAAAGCTGCAGCGGCTGTCCTACAAACTTTGCCACTTATATGTAAGCCATTATAGGAACGGAAAGACCATTTGTTCTCATTTCTGTATTATCATATAGATTTTTTGAATGATGCAGTTGAATTTTTGTATTTTAGTATAATTGGTCGGGAACTGTTGCCGTTCCGGCTCCTTGTCAGTATGCTCACAAGCTAGCATTTTTGACCGGAACTGCCCTTGGATCGCCGTCGCATCAAGATTTGAATAACCTCTTGTATTTTCTTTAAATCAGCAATTTCTCCGAACTTCGATTGACTTTAAGTGCTTAACAAAATGTGCTGATATGGAGTCGAATTTATTAATTCGAATGGAAAAGCAAATCCCTGGAAATGAATCCAAGATTGCGATTGATGTTGTTGAGAGGGTTACATTTGATGTAGTCCTGTACGTTGATCTGATTTTACAGCTACAAAGTTGGCTTATTTACATTTTTTTTTTTGGTTTTCATTTAGTTAATTTTGTACAAATAGTACGCCTGTACAGACTTCAAGTTGCCTTCTAGTGGTATTTCTTACGTCGGGATGCTATATTTTGGTTTTTTTTTACCGACAACGTAGTACATGCAAATATCGTTTTTGCTTAGTATTTTTTTGATACAAAAGTTCGACTACAATGTAAAGATATGTAAGTACATATGTTTACATGAATATTTATGTTTGATGTTTTACTTTCATCACAAGCCTTTCTATCAGGATTAGCCCCAGGGGCGACGTTTGCGGGATTAATAACATTACATGAAGAAAAAGGAACCTTCGAGATTTGAAGGTTTCTATATGATGTGCCTTAAAGTATTTAGTATTTATAGAATGATAGTGTAAACAATGGCATTCTTCTCCCAAATGGCTGGGACAGTAAATATTTAATTACATAAAACCTAAAGATTTACAGCATTAAATAGAATGTTAAAAGGGTTTTGTAAGATTTTTGTTCGTCGTGTCTGTACGTGGGCTTTTAATTGAAATAAATAATAAAACAGCAAACTCAGGATATTCTTTTGATTCGAGTGCGTGAGTGCTAATACATGTTTTACATGCAGGCATAGAAATATGAATTACGAATCGATATAATTAATGGCATGCTCAAACATGTCTGGTAAGGTACTGGTTGACTACTCTCCTGATCTGATACTTCGGAGGATTTACCCTCTCCTGCACCTCACCACTCGTACTTGCATGCATTTGTTGAGTGCGACTTCTGTTGTCAATGTCAAAACAGCAATAGTGACAAGTAATGATGTATGTATGGAATTCGTAGTCAACGTTGGAAAAACAACAAAAGCCAGTTTTTCGTTTCGAATTTTGTTTACAACATTTTTACTTACAATTTATAGAATTGTAAACCGATTATTGTCTACAATCTTACAGCACTACTTCTGGCTGTAACTCTAGCTCCGGCTGTGTGCATTCGTTTCCGCAACGGCGCAACGACAGCGTGATTTGAAATGATTTGCGGGCTTGCAGTCGTCTCTGCCGCCTCACACCAACTTGTCCTGCGTCGCAAATGGTGGAGCGAGGAAGTTGAATAAAAGTAAAAAATAATAATAATGAACGCACTTTATTCACCTTCCTGTGTGTGTCAGTCGTCTGTCGCTAATGTGCAATGCATGCATCGTGCTCTACACGCAAATGCGCATCTTCGTTTATTCAAAACGTTTTCCGTGGCAGACCGTGCAGGAAATAATTATATCACCTTAAATCAATAAGTCATCTGTTAGTCATCTTCGCCCAGACATGCGTAAGAGATGCTGGAAACAAATACAACACATCAGCGATTACATCGGGTCATCTTCCACGCAAAGGTGGATAATGAGATGTAACTTTTTTAACTTTAAGACGAGCCCTTCTGACAGTGTAGATATTAATCACTTCAACATGACCAGCTCTGAAAACCACGATGTGCTGGCATCGGCTCATGGAACTATTGACTCAACTCAACAGGGCCCAGACGGGCGCTGTGTGCTTCCTATGATGTCGGTCGGAGTGAGTGGGAAACGATGGAGGGAAAAGCGAGAGCAGAAAACCGGACTTAATTTGGTCAGCTCGAACAACAGCACCGTCGCCTGGACACAACATTCTGCAGTTCTGCTCTGCTCTTCTTCCGTGTTCAATAACATTAAACGCAGCAGCGACATGACGAGGTCTAGTACGACAGTACGAGGCATGTCAATGAATTCTTAAATGTAATGTCATGTAATTCCAATGATGTCTAGTAGGACTTACCTCACTTTACATTTAAGGAATTCATGGAATTGTCCCATTTCACCAATTTTTAGACTTGCTTCATTGTGATTCTTTACCGACGATATGTACACATCGTCGTTGAAGTTACAAAATATGCTAGGTGCTATGCATGTATAGTTGCACATACCATATTTTGAAAATTCACTGGCAATAAACATGATATAGATATGCTTTTAAGTCATTGTGCCTTTATTGCGAATTCGCATAATTACAAGTAGTGAGCTGTGAGTGGCGAACGTGTCAGTGACCTCTTGCAACAGCTCAGAGCAAAGGACTCCTACCTGCACCAGCCCCAGGAGAAGGACGAAGCACAGCAAACAACTCCTCATTCGCTTCTCCGGCAATATGCGGAGAAGAGGATGAGGAGTAATGCGTGAGATACAATGCGCGAAGTCTTGAGCATGAGAAGGAGAAGCGGGATGAGGACCAGAAAAGAAAAACGCCAAAATAAGATTTTCATGTATTCCTTATAAAAAAAAGTTTTAGCAAAGTTGGTAAGTAAATAGCATTCGCGGAGACATGAATGTCTAGCATATTTGACACAATGAACTGAAACAGCAGGAGTCCTTTGTTCTAAGCTCATGCTGATAAGAGGTCACTTGCACCAAGGCTTCACTTTCCCTCTCACAGACTCACAGCTCACAATTTGTGTGTGAATGCGTACTGAAGGGACAATAACCTTTGAAGGGAGTGCGACTTTGTTCGGAATTAACTGCAGTTGTGGACTGGACCAAGCGACAAGCAGCCGCTGTTTGTCTCCTGCATGTTCCGAGGACTACGCACGCGTCTCGTCCGCTCGGTCATTCACTGATGGACTGTGGATAATCCCGAGTCGTTGCTCGCTGTCAGTGAATTCCCTCTGCTTTGTTAAACCTCCACTATGAAAATAATTACACAGGGTCATTGGGTGACGCAGACATGCCGTCATCGCGATGTTTTTCATTTCAGCGTCTCTTCCGGCCTACACATGTTCGCATTTCTCAACCTGCACCGGCACCAGGAGAAGAACGAAGCAGAGGAAACAACTCCGCACCCGCTTCACTCCGCAAGCCTTTTACCGTTTTCTCTCTCTATTGCTATTCAAATTCACTGCCCTCCGTCCGTACGTCAGGTCCAGTGCTTAAATAGGTTTTCTCATCAACCTGTCGTTAGTAATAAAGAAAAGCGCCACATTCATCGTTTACAAAACCTATACTCAAGGGATAAGTCCTAAGTCCTAAACCTCGTCGATGAAAAACCCCAGAATGCCTTACAATTAAAATACATTTCAATTTAATTTAATTGCGATCTGGGGATTTTTTTTATTCTCCTTCGCCTGGACTCAATGCCTTCTGTATTGTTATTCTGCCGCACACAATATTAACCCAGTAACATGCTATAGCATGGTCTTGGAACTAGCACCAGCGCATGCAACGATTGGGTTTGGTTTGCTACCGATTTTTATAATTAATTATTAGTAATTATTTAGAGCAATCTGTTGACTGGTAGTGGCGAGTGGAAACGAATTGGACAAGAAAATCTGATTTCCCACTTGCAGGACGCTGTGCTTGACTCTTTTGTTGTTCGAGTCAATAGAAATACTAGAAAACGGAGGAGAGAGAAGCGAGAGCGAGAAAAGAAAATTTAACTTCTTGACTATCTACTAGTGCTCTCTAATTGTAATTTGTTTTTGTTTTTGTAACGAATAAATTATTTCAAACTGTTATTGTTTTGTTTTTGTTTTTTTGCTCTCCAAGTTGTTTTAGATTTTGTTTTTACTGCGATACAAAATATTGTTAATATTGTTTTTACAATACCTAGTGCAGTAATACCGTTTGTAGGCGCGTACTGCGCTTGAAGTTTGCCACCCTGGCTCAGTAGAACCAGGGGCCAGGTGGGCTGGTTTCGACGTGACGATACGATCGCGCGACGTTTTTGAGTTATCGGTGGAGTGGAGTGACTCAGCGTTTCAAAGTTTCGCTCATGCGCACATGGCCTAATGAGGGTGTCAGGTAGCTAGCCACGACCACGGCCGCGACAGGCGACGGTACGTTACTCCGCAGTTGC
>JAAXYX010005787.1:0-10471 GCA_036851915.1 Ptenothrix huangshanensis | reverse complement strand
GGTATCTTTATTACAACCTATCCCTATAATTTACTAGATTCGAAAAATTTTTCGAAAAGCATGTAACATCATACACCATTCGACGCGTAATGACGAGCACATTACGAATCTGAAAAGTGGCGAAGATTTTTTTTTTAAGTTTTCAAAATTTTAAAAAAAAACATGAAAAAAAAATGTTTTTCGAAAACCTTTAAAAACTTTTAGAACCGCTAACTGGCACACCTCCATACGAATGTTGTCCTTATCTCTAGCTTTCAAATGACACCTTACTCGTCAAAATCGGTTGAGAGTTACCGGTCGTAATTTTGATTTCAAGTTCAAAAATTGACTTTGAGCCTTTGTTCACAAAAATTTGTTTTTGCTCCAGACGCCACATTTATCGAGCGAAAGTCACTTACGATGCACCGTTGGAAAGCTCTCTACAAGGCGCGCATTTTAGTACAAATTGCAAAAGTTTTGCAATTGTTTTAGGTCGAAAAATCAAATTTTGAATCCGGCGCCAATTTTTTTAAACAATAGTAAATGATATGTGACCCTCCATCAGAAAACCTGCTGTTCTGTACATTTTGTGTTTTTAACTTGTTCTAAAAGTTCGTATTATGCCGTACTGAATTGTTGCTATATCTTCACCAAATTTTATAAGTGTGGTCATAAAATAGAATTAATAAAATTATTGAAATCCGCAAAGTCATTGATTTATAATGGAAATTTATACGCGGGAGCCATAGAGCGCAAAACAAAGCAAAACTTTCAGCTGTTGTAACTCCGAAACTAGCAATGTACAGAACAGCAGGTTCTCTGGTGGACGGTCACATATAGACTCAAGCTTTTGCGTCTTGAATTTTTTTTATCACTGCAAATAATAGCAAACGATTTTTCAAGCAACGTTTGCTTTACTCTTTAGTTTGGTTTTCGCCCCCGTCCCTCTTTGTCTGAACGCAAAAAAATCTCAAATTCAATTGTGTTGTACTCCTTTACTACCAGCACGAAAACGTTCTGCTCTCGAAATCATAAACGTATGGAAAATGTAAATAATTTGGATGGTAAAAATTCACCAGACTTGCCGGTTTAAGGGCTAAAAGATACAAATGCTTGTGTGAATTCGTGAGTATTATTGCTCGCGGCTGCTAATCGGAATTAATTGTTATTTGTTGGGCATTTAAGCTAAATCTTTGTGTGATTTTGTACAATACTGAGTTGGAACCCATGGCCCACAATTAACTGCAGTTTAACAACGCTGATTAGACAATTTCCCTAAAATTTCAATTATCGTACGGTCCGAACATGCTGTTCCGAGCGATGCGACGTACAAAAAAAAGGTTTTTATCATCATAATAAGAGGTTTCCGGAGTTATCAATTTATTATGCGCGAATATTTTTTGCTATTTTTTCTTCTGCTGTTGTAAGTTCATTACTACGATCATCGCTACTCCATACAAATCCTAGGGAAAATAATCGCAAAATGCATACGAATACGAATACGACATGCATTTCTTGTATGTACACACACGACGTAAAATTATCTGTCGGAATAGTCGTTTACGTCGGAATTTGGAGCGATTGCATACCAGACGTTGCCTGAAATAAGCCGTAGTGCCGCGAGGATATGCGGAAATATTTTCGGGTATGATTTTTGGATGTTATAAAATGAGGATAAAATAGAGACACTTATGAGGAATTCACCAATCAAAGTACCGTACATTTGAAATTAGAATGTACTTTATTAGGAGTAGCACTTGATTTCTAGTTGGGATTTTTTCCTAACTTGACTTTGACTTTGGGTTACTTGGTACAAAGCTGTTAGTTTCTGCTTCTGTGGTAGTACATTTGCTTCGTAGTTGTACTTTGTAAAGGACATAGTAATTTGGTGTGTATAATTTTACTTGATTGCTTTAAATGTGAGGAGCATTTCATGGGAATAATGGCATGTGTGAAGTAGCTTTAAATACAAAGTGCGAAAAATACAACCATTGCAATAGAAATAATGCCATCCGCTGCCAAGGCAGACAGGAATGCGTCGCCAGCTTTATAATTATATAATAAGCGGAGGATTAGCAGAAGCTGCTGTAGTGAAGGAAGTCCCTGGAATCACTACCCCATCCAATTTCGTAGTGCAAACCCACGGCGAATGCGGCCACGAACATAATAAAGTAGAGAGCGTGTGAGCCAACCAAAGTCTCCTTTTGTAAAGGCTTGTCACCGAACTGGAGGAAAGGTGGAAATGTTTTTATATCTTCCACATTCACCACAGTAGCAAATTGTAGCTTTGATAGTACGGGAGCAAGTGAGCTTCAGTTGGTACACAATTCGTAATAGTCGTGACTTACCAGAGCTGCGCCAGCACTGCCCGCTCCCACCATAAATTGAAGAAATTGCTGCCCTCCACTCTGGCATTTGAGTGTAAAGATCGTCAGTTACTTGAAGGTTGGGATGAGTGTTCAATTGTCGAACTATCTTGACCCAAACAGTCCAAAGATCCTGTATCTGAATCACCATAATTATTGAGATGGTAATCATCCCCAATCCGCATACCTCCGGAATTTCCAAAGCAAAACAAATGAATACGCTTACATCCAAAATAATACAAGCTGAAAGGTAACCAGTGAAAGGGCAGTTATGAAAATCAAAGGAAATGATAGTTGATCATCATTTATATACTTACAGCGGGAAAAATGGCCACGATCACGGAAAGAAATCCCATGTTTGTTTAAATATTAATGGACAGTCTTAATGCTTCACCCAATCAATGAATGTGTTGAATTGTTTTTTAAAATGTGCAAAAATATTTTTTAAAATTTATTTATTACCAGCTGATTGTGCCTATACCTCAAGAAGGCCTTTACCCTGCTGCTTTAGCTCTAAAGAGTAATAAGTAAGATATGTGAAAATGAATGTTAGTCAAATTCAAATCCGAGAGACTTAATTCATTAATGAAAAATTCCATCCACCGGGTTCGGCCTAAACAAATTAATGGTGAATGGTGATTGATTGTTGATTGTTGACATTATAGGCTTTATAGGTTGATCGACTAATGAAAATGATGCATTTTGAAAGATTTCTTTCCCTCACAATTTAAAACCTTGATTGATCTGATGTAATGATTCTGAAATTGTGAACAAGGTAGCTGAGCTGCCTTGGATTCGTTTGGTTTCCAATAAACTTTCACAACTTTCATTGGTCTTGGTGAGATGAACGTTATCCAAGGTTGCTTATAATAATTAATATGCATTATTAGTCCATCAAACTTGAACTTTATCACCATTCAGTAGAATGACATTCACCATGGTGAAAGATGATTTTCTTTTCACCATTCACCAGACCATGGCTATGGTAGATGGTGATTTAAATTCTCTGCCCCTCATTTTCCGATTCAAAGGCGCAATACAATTTTAATTATTAAATTAGTTCCCATTTGAGATTTTGTTGAAGATCAGAAATTCAAATTCAAATTACTTGGTACGGTCATGGTACGGTTCAATGAAGACGAGAGCCGTTGAAATATTACGTTCAATGTTAGGAAGCTCTCTGCGATGATTTTTTAAATGATGACGTATGTTGTTTAAGTGTTCGGGGCCCTGGAATTATTATTTAATATTCTGCAACTTGTGATTAGTGGGACAGGTAGACTTTTACTGGCGCCTCATTATGTATTTATATCCCACCTCAGTGGATCAGTTGAGCATTCAACAGTCGGACTAGATAGTCTGGTCCCCTGTTCGATTCTGGGGAAATGGTGGGGGGTATTCTCCCTTCTTTTTGGATTTAAACTGGCAGAGTTTCTCACTGGTTTCGGGCGAACGCGTGACACCTTTCAGTCGGCAAAGGAGGGGAAGGGCCGGAAGGGGGAGAAAGTGCTCTCATGGAGCAACATCTACACATGTCAAAGTCTTGTACAACACCAAGAGTCTTGTAACCCAATCCAAACCACTCCTTGGGGTACCCAAGAGTCTTGGCATGGGTTTTTTACAATTCCTTGGTTAACCCAAGAGTCTTGGCTTGGGTTTTTCAAAAAGTCTTGGGTTTTTTACAATTCCTTGGTTAACCCAAGAGCCTTGGCTTGGGTTTTTGACAAGACCTTTAATTTGAGCTAACTACTAATTAAAGATTACAAACATTGGGAAAACAATTTGCCAAGAGATAAGCCGTTTAGATATAATCAGCGCAAAATAAGGAGCTTTGTCTACGCCCATGGCTACATTCGATTCCAAAGTATAACAGTGTTGCCATCAAAATAGGTACTTTTAATTTAGGACGCTATTTTCCAAACTGAAGCGACTTATGACAAGAATTACGACGAAAATTACTCATGTACTGCAAGATTTCACTAACGCTTACAATAGCATTTTAGCATTTGGCATTGAAGATTACAGAGGGCGCGGAATTATGCTTAAAAGGAGGGTGAAAATCTATAGAGACTTGCTAAAAGATAAAATACCACTCAAGGCAAAATATAAAATTGGCAACCGGGTTAGGATACGAAAGTGGAAATGGTTGTTTCCGAAAGGTAAGGACTTACACGTGTGGATTTTACAGGATTTCCTCATCAATCATAATTGATAACTACAGCGCTCGACCACTAACTACGTTGCGTAAAGCAGGGAATTTCCTGTGGAGGAGGAACCTTTAGTTTCAGCTCGGCTGTGACTTTTTCACGAAATTCACAGTGGTGGGGAAGTTTTAAGCTTGTGTCTGTAATACGTAATTGGAATTGGAAGAAAAACTAAAAAAAGTACTTTGTTTGGATGTGTAATCCTAATGTTTATCTTTATTGCCCACAATGAATTTGCCCAGCTAACTAATAACATAAAGATAAAGGATGAACAAGAAAACTAAGTTACTACATAAGATAGCCCAGGTGAAAGGAGGATGTGATTTGGATGCGTATAAAATGGGAATTGATTGAATTTTGAAGCGTCACAGATTCCTTTTGTGCAATTTGCTAATTAAAGAAGTGCTGGCCTTGGAGACGGACTTGGAAGCCTGCAATCTGACAGAACTGCTCTTGTCCTGACACTCTCTTAGAGCCATTTGGTCCTTCCACGACAAATTCCTCACAGATGCTTGTCTAATGGCCTTCCTCCAGGTGAGGGAATTGAGGGCTTGGGAACGCTGGTACTCGGCCGTCATGTCTAGCTTGGTGCCCACGTAGTTGCTGGAAGGAGGACCAGGAGGAGCTCCAGGTGAGGAGACAGTCGATCCACATCCAGACCGCACGTCGTATTCGTAGGCGAAATTATTACCATTGTTGAAAGTCCTACTGTTGCTGTTATTGTTGGAAGACGACGCTGATTTCTTTAAAGTCGTACTCGTGCTATTTCCATTTTTATTTTCTTTCAACATCTTTTCAATTTTCTTTTTACTCTTACTCCTGCTGGCACTGATGCTCGAGCCGCGGTTGGATTGTGACTGGGTGACTGTGGTGTTGGAGGATCTGGTGGACGACAGCTGACTGCTCGAGCAGAGACTCTTTTCCCTGGAATTGCATGGCGAATAGAAGTCTCCGGAGTCCAAGTAAATGCGGTTAATCTCGAAAGGCCAGAATCGTCGAACACTCCCGTCCACGCACCGAACTCTCACCTTCCCGTCCGGATAAGTGTTGACGACGTAGCCGACGGTGAACTCCTGGTCTTTCAGTGCACGCGTTACGATCACGTTCATACATGAATGGGATTTGTAGTTGAATTTAGAGTGACCTCGGAGAAGTTTGATGGGCAGTTCCGTTTCGTAAGTTTGCTCCTCAGGATCCTCGTCGTTACCGAAATAGAACCATTTAACAACGGCTGAGATGTCCTTCGCTACTGTCACCTTATCTGGAACATCCAAAATACAAAATCCATTCCATTCCAACAACAAGCCCCGAATACCAAATGCGCAATGAGTTTCTAACCTATAATTTTTATCTCCTGAATCACTCCGAAAGTATTGATCCCCGGGAGTGTGATGGGCTCAACAAAAGTCCCCGTTTCAAAGTACTCACTTCGCACTCGACAAACTTTGCTCGAATCCACTCGCGAAATTTTCCCGTCCTGAAATTTAAAAATGTCTAAAGGTAAAGACAAAGAAAGAGTTTTTGAGCTGAATTCACTTTACCTACCGCCCACGCAACTTCTGCAGTTGATCTTGTGTAAATAACTTCGACGGGTAGCTCTTCGTTGAGTTCCAATGGCGATAAAGTCGGTTTTCCCTAAGAAGAGATGAGACAGGAGAGGTTTGAGAAATTATTAGTACTCAAGTTCTAGTTAAATCCTTGAGCATTTAATTTGGATGAAAACTCGTTGAAAGGTTGATAATAAATTGTTTGGAAAATGAGTACACAAGTGTTTAGTTACCGCTTCCTCGTCGTCGGGTTTCTTCCTGCATGCGACGGCAGGGGACCTCGGAAGCCAATGGCGACGTCGAAGGACCATTTTCCACGTTTCTTCCGTAATCAGGTTCTGATAATCGTCAGCCTTAATCCGATACATTCGAACATCTCCTAGACACGCTGTTTGAACGGGTCGAATGAAGACGAGGTTCTTGATCTCCTCTTCCGAGAAAACGTCCTTGGGTCGGTCTGTGTTGAATCCCGGAATTCGTTTGCTCCATTGAATACGAAACGGCATTACCTTTTCAAAATACAACCGCATTTACTTTCATTACAATCTTAAGCTCATCTCATCATCAAATTCTCCTTCTAAATATTCTTCAACAGCTAATTAATTCTTTAAAGTAAATTTCTTTCAATTGAAAAATGCAAGGTGGACTAATTGGAAACCTAATTTTATAGCACTTGTTTTCATCGTTCCTTGTTTCTCCACCTTTTAAAATGTACAAACCTCAGTTTTGAAGATACGAATGACAACGAGGCCGTCATTTTCCTGAACTTGCGGTCGAATGTCTCCATCCCATTGAATGTTGTATTTGGCGCTGGTGAGAAGGGACTTTGGGATTTTGTATTTTTTCCCTGGCCAAAAGGCGAAGCCGGAGGATTCAAAGGAGAACGTGGCCATTTTGACGATGCCACATTCGATGAGGATGTGCGCCAGTTCGTTCCACGGGATGGAAAAGGAAAAGGCACGAACTCTTCGGTCAATGAAGCGAAGCCAGACGCGTCGTTGAATGGGACAGGAAATCCGACCCACCCATCCGTTGTAGTAGACGGGACGTTTGTACTGAACATTTAGCTAGAAATTGGAAACAATTCCAACACACATTTTCACACATTTATCCTAACTTAAAATGTTGACAAAGAGTGCCCGGAAAAAGGCATCCGAGATATTGAGTAACCGAAAGTTTGAATTTAAAATGAAATTACTCTGTACCTTCCAAGGATCTGTTAATTCACGAAACTCCACGTCCCTGATGATCAAGTCGTAGTCGAGAAGTTTGACGGTGATTTGCTGCTTCAAGCCCTGAACGTATCCCACGCGTCCCGTCTCATACTCTTTCACCAGGAAGCCCACCTTGAGGTAGCGGTCGGAAATCTTGAGCTGAAATAAAAATCAACTCCTGATTTCCAGTCCAATCAAATACTTTTTCCTTAGCTGCTAACAGATGAAGAGTTGGTCTTACTTCAATCGGCCGTATTTTAAAAATGTTTTCATCCGGATGAAACTTGGGATAGACGTAATAAAAGTGCGGATCGCCGCACTGATCACAATGGGCCCCGTCATCTGTTCTTCTCTTGGTCACCTTGGACAGTTTCTCGATCCTCCCGATCTTCACGTCTCCATTCGGTCTTCCCCACACCACCAGGTCGTACTTGCCAAGTCTGCAGTCCTTGTAGAGTTCCGGAGGAGAGGGACGTTGCAAGTACATATGTCCTGGGCCCGCACTGGCGCTTATCATTCTCGATTCCGATTCTCCCGCCCGTCTCTCCCTTCAAAATCCCCTCTTGCGTCCAAACTCTTTTTGCTCGCAGTAATTTTACCACCTAATAATTACTAGTGCTCTTACACTCTTACTCCTCCGTATTCCTTGGAATAATTAAGCGACAATTAAAGGACTTGAACTCCGATTACTCTGTCTACTGTATGGAGTAAGAAGGAATTTAGAACTCCAGTGCGAGTGCAATTACAATTTGGATTTGGGGGAACGTGGCAAGGACTCAAGCTTCATTTATTTCTTCTACAATTTAACGAGTTAATACTTGAAGATAGGAGAAGGACTATTTCATACGAGTTGACATTTCCGCTGGATTTAAATTAGTTCTAGTGTAATAATTAAAAACTAGGGATATTTAGAGTGGTGGTTGAGGGGTATCTTTTACAATTTAATTATTTTTATTCCTCTACTTTTGACCTATTCTTACTGAGACAAATGTGAATTCATCACTAATTATTAATTACTGGATCGGATCGATACACTGCAATGTATTCTCTACGATAAATAATTTACAAAAAGAAAGCAGTTCTGCACTTCCGCACACCTTTCTTGTAGCGCCTAGCCTAATTTGTCTCCGTACATTTATAGTAGGTGTACATTAAAAATTATTAATAATAATTAAGGGATGGGTGACGAGGTTGAGATTATTATGACATGACTACTGGCTTACTACTTACGTTTACGTTACTATACTACGACTCCACTCCGCTACGGAAAGAAGGAAACAAGTTCAGTCAGGCATCAGGCTAATTGGAGTTTGGAGTTGAAGAGGGCAGCCGGCAGGAAGTAGGAAGGCATCGAAATCTCTCTCCGAGTTTAAAAACTATGTTCAAAAACTAATACAAATTTAAACAAAATAAATACAAAATCTTTTATGATCAACGCAAAAATATTCACGCAAAAAACAATAAAATCGTTTGTTGATTTATTTAAATTTAAACCTGCCGGATTGAATTTATTTTTCTATTACTACAGCATCTGTAGCGACTATTGTAATTTATCGTCACTAAAAATGTGTTTCAACTTTGAACCAGACTTGACACTGAAACCAAGGTAAAATATTACAATTGAATTTAATAATCATTGGTCACTAAAGTATTCACTTTCGTCGCTAAGATACAAGTTTTCAATTTTAAAAGTAGTATGTGTGGAATCCCGCCAGAGAAGAGGACGTCTATAGTAAATAATAATTTTCTGTAAATGTTCCTTCTTCCCAATTTCGACAGGAATTTTATAGGGTAGTTTCTGATGTGGTTCATAATTTGTAAAATCAACTGCATCAAAATCCCGGATTTCATGAAAAGTCCAGTTTGCATTCTCTAAGTGACAATCTTTGGTGGCGATAACACCTGGAGCATTTGAGCGCACCCGAATCCATTTGACTTTTGATGTTTGGAGTGTAGGCGGTTTTGGCAGATCTATTTGAATGTCGCCAAATGAAAGAAATTCTTCGATGCTCATTTGCTTAACCTTTACGCTTGGAGACTGAGAATTTTGTATAACTGGTATCCAGTCTGTTGGTATATAGATCTCGTGTTTCTTTTTCTCCAATTCAACCAAGGCAAAGTGCCTATCACACTCATTATAAGTATGGCCCGTTTCTAAGAACTTTTGGTCCACTTCTGTGAATAACTTTTTAGAAATCAAAAACCACATGAAGCAAATGAATTGATAATTGTTGAATTGACCTCGACACCTATCGGACCATCCAATAACGGATCGAGAATCCCCTTCTTCAAGAGGATGGAAAACATCCTTAAAGTAAGACCAAAGACAGGAACAGATTTCATCACACCCCCTTTTTGCATCCTCTTGGGTCCAAAAGCTCATAGTAGATGTGCCTAAAACAGGATCACAGATTCCAAGGTTATAAGAATGGTACTTCTGCAAATACCAGTATTCGCCGTGAGTAAGGATGGGAGACTGTAGAATTTGCTGTAAATCTGAAATTAGAATGAAAGAATCAGCATTGTTTCTGCAGAACTCAGTGTCATTTTTCAGTCTTAAATAGCTGTCAGATGCTTCCATTTGGTGAGCTATTAAATCATTCTCTGCAGCAATTCTTTCTTCTCCTATTGTGTCCTTCATTAATCGATTCAGGTGATCACATGAACCGCAAGTATCCGTACGAGGCTTTTGAAATCGCAAACCAGAGTTACGAAACTCGTCCTCATACAAATGTCTCCACGAACTGACGTCATCGCCCAAGAACTCGTGGAATAAACGGAACATAGTAGCCATATTTAGACCCACTGGAAGATACTCTCGAACAGGATTACCATCCTAGACAAAATTGCCATCCAAAATTACTTCAAGTTTATGCAATAAATTTATTAATAGTAAAAAAATGGTTATTCAAACCTATTGTAAATTGGACTGTTCATAAAACACGTAGAAACCAAACTAAAAAACGTATTTTACAAACAGTCATTTGTTTCTAGTTTTACTGGTTTAGTTTTATACCATTCTCCCATAATGACTATATTCGGTTTGAAATAGAGCAAAATGCTGCTTTATCATTTCCCGGTGCTCATCTGGATGTTTATGTGGCCGATTTGTATGACGTCCGCGTTGATCAATAGGTATTAGTTCACCACTTTCGATTTTG